>JAOQIF010001310.1:0-21030 GCA_026260285.1 Colletotrichum sansevieriae
TAGACTATTATAACGCCCTAACTACGTAGTAGAAGATACTAAGGTAGATAATATACTTCCTACCCTTAGAAAGAAACTTAGGCTTATTAGCTAGCTTTTAGCAAATATTCGCTAGTATATTGCTAAGCTCGAAGGAACTATAGCAGTTGCGAGAACTTATACCCGAGCCGTCTAGCGAAGTATATAAGAACCTTACTAGAGGGCTAGCTCTAAGGTTAAGGGATTCTCACCCTTAAGTTAGCACTACCCTACGATAGGTATTAATAAGCTACTATATATAAGTATATATATTAGTACTATTACCTGCATAAAAGCATACGCAGGTGCTACGCTAACTGCTCTATGAGAGAATAGCAACAGGCTAGAGGACTCAGGGGGAGCTAGGGTTACTATACTAGAATAGTATATCCTATATACTATAATAAGGGAGCTTATTTAGGATAAAACGGCTTATATACTATAACTAGGCGCAGGTCTCGAATAGATAGTTAGAGGACTATAAGCTAAAGACCCCTTCTATAGAGATATCGCAGCTAAGGTTCGCTAGGATGCTAGGGAATACTAAGGATACTAAGTTAATAAGAATAATATCCTTTAGTTTAGAAGAAGACTTATTATCCTAGAAGAGGGATCCCTCTGCTATAAAATCCTAAAAAACTACTATAACGCGCCTAGATTAGGGTATATAGGAGTAAATAAGATAGCTAAGCTAATCTTATAAAAGTTTTATTAGCTATATTTAATAGAGGATATATAGCAATACGTCGCTAAGTACCTACGTTGCTAAGGGGTGCGCATACTATAGCATAAGCTATATAGGCTACTATAAACACTAGAACTACTAGCATACCTATTCTAATAGATTTCCTTAGACTTCTTAACCAGCTTGCTAGAAAGTTACTAAGACGACGGAGTCACTTATAATACGATCCTAGTAATTATATATTAGATAACTAAAGTAGCATAGTTCTTAGCGATAACTAAGCGACTAGATGCTACGGGTTTAGCGAGGATCCTATATTAAGAGATCGAGTGCTAATATAGCATGCTAGAGGTTATTATTAATAACTGAGATAAACTAATTACTAGCTAGTTCTAGCGAGACTAGATTAAGGCCTGAGATATAGAAGGGCATATCTCTACTACATAGTATCTATAGATAGATAGTTAGACCGAAAGAATATACCAGACCCTAACTATATATCTTATAAAGTTTAGCAAAGGCTCGCGCGACTAATAGGTAATATAACTAGTTAAGGCCGAATTTTCATATAATAATAGCAAATATATTACTATTAGTATATCCCTATTTAAGGCCCTTATAGGATACTACCCTCGAATAGTTAACTACTGCTTACTAAACGTGGAGATTAGGACTTAAGGGGTTGACGAAAGGCTTAAGAAGCTAATAGAGGTTTGCTAAAGAATAGCTAAGACCTAGCGATATATAACTAAGGTATAAGCTAAGAATGCGAATATTAGAAGAAAAGTATAATTATATTATATTAGAGATATTATAGGACTCTTAATAAAGAACTTCTATTTTATAAAGGGTTAGTAAAAGCTCGCCCTAAGATTTATTCCTATACTAGTTATAGAAGTTATAAGCTCTAATACCTATAGAGTATAACTCCCCGAGAAGTATAGTAGAGCATATAATATCTTCTCTATTACTCTGCTTAAGCTATAGTATAGCTAAAAGCTTACTAAGGGGTAGCTCCCGGACCTTGAAGAAGACCCTAAGGAATAGGAAGTCGAGGATATTATATTACAGAGGGAAGCGCTAATAAGCCCCCTATATTTAGTTAAGTAGAAAGGCTAGCTAGTAGAATATAATACCTAGAAGCCTGAAGAATATTTAGCAAACGCTTTATAAATCCTAGCTAGATTTAAGAAATAGTAGCGTAAGTTATATTATAAGTAGGATAACGAGTAGTATAGATTAATAAGAAAAGTTAATTAACTATAAGATAGTTAAAACGCTAAAGAGAAGACCCCCCCTATAAAAATAATGTAAACCCTGTGGGTATCTAACCTTATATTACTATAGAAGTCTACTATACTCTCGCTAAAGTTCTACTAGTATTATTACTCCTTATCGTTATTATTACCCTCGTTATTATTATTATTATCCTCGCTCTCCTCCTTAGAGCTCTCGCTAGTAGTACTACTATTACTATCCTAACTATCGCTCTCTATAGCTTTATTAGAGTTGCTATCCTCTATAGCAGAGGACTTATCCTCCTCGCTATTATAAACCTAGTATTACTAAGCTATTGCTAAGGCGTTGCTAACCTTCTTCTAAGAATTTAGTTAAGGCGTAGGATTACTACTAATAACTTTAAAGATAGTAATAGGAGCTTAGTAATAAGTATTATAAAGTATATAAGAACCTTAGACCTTTGAAAGCTCCTATAAAAGAAGTATAGATATATAGGTATTACTCTTTAAAAGCTATATTATTAGGATATTAATAAGCTTATTAAGAAAGGTAGCCTACTTAAAGATATAGGTCTTATTATATAAGTAAATAGGGAGAGTATTATTAAGCTATATTATAATCTCCTTAACTAGAACCTTATCCTTAGCCTAGCGAGCTACTTATAAATATATATTAGACTAATAAAAGGGCGAGACTAATTATAAAGTAAAACCTACCTCGAGCGAAACCTATAGATATACCTAGGTATATAAAGCTATACTCTCTTTAATACCTATAATAAGGAGCTAGTTCTTATAGTTCTTAGAACTAGGCTTAAGACTAATAGGGTTTACTAACTAGTTATAGAGGCGTTAGAGAAGCTCCTGCCCCTGCTCTATAGCTATAAAGATATAGAAGATCTCGCGCTATTAATACTAGCTAGTAGCAATCGTATAGATATAATACTTAACCTAGTTCTAATAGAAACGAGTAGTACTAATAAGATAAGTAGGAATCTAGAAATAGGAAAAGTTAGCTTATACCTCTACTAAATAGTCGCTAAACTCACCTTATAGCACTTAATACTATGAACCTAGTATAACTCGTATATACGATTATTATTATAGCGATAGGTGCAGATAACCTAGGCATTCTTAGGGAGCTATAGGGTATAACTAACGCAGGGTTTGCTACTACCTGCCTAATTACGCTAATAGTTACTATTGCTAAGTTTAGCCTTAGTAGGGCTATACTTAGCGAGGAGTTAGCTAATAAGGCTCTTAGCGCTTATAATATTTAAGGAAGTATTAAAAGATAGGGAGGTTCTACGAAGTCTTAATAAAGGGCTTAGATAATATAAAAGTAGTTATTAAATAATATAGTATAATAAGGAGGGAAAAGAACTAACCCTAGGGCGGGAAAAAGCTATTATTTTATAGATAGCTAAAGAGACCTCGCCGAACTATTGCAAAGGCAGATGCAACTTCGGATAGCAAAGAATAGTAGTTACTTACTATAATAGGTACTACCTACCAGGAGATAGATATAGTAAATTAGTAATAATAGTTACTATCCGACCTACTTAATAGCCTCGTGATACGCCTATTTAGAAGGGGGATAATAGGATAAAAAACGAAGTTATTATAAGGGCATAGTATAAGAAGGTACTCGCTAGATAAAGAGCGAATAATAGGAGAACTAAAACGAAGCTACTATTAGGATAACTACCCTCTTTTAAAAGGAAATAATAGGATAAAAAACGAAGTTATTATAAGGGCATAGTATAAGAAGGTGCTCGCTAGATAAAGAGCGAATAATAGGAGAACTAAAACGAAACTACTATCAGGATAACCGCCCTCTTTTAAAAGGAAATAATAGGATAAAAAACGAAGTCTTTATAAGGGCATAGCATAAGAAAGTGCTTGCTAAATAAAGGGCGAATAATAGGAGAATAAAAACGAGGTTATTATAAGGATAACTACCCTCGTTCGAAAGGAAACAATAGGATCCCTTTAGAATAGCCTGGATAGAGAGTATAAAAGGGCCTAAAAGGAGAGGAACTATAAGGAATAGGACTATAAGCCTAGCTATTATATCTATAACTCTAAGGGCTCTATTATCTTTTAGCAAATATTTAGCAGATAGATATTACGCTAGATAATAGTAGTAATAAGTAAAGGACCGGGGCTTACCCCGGATAGCTAAGAAAGATAATAATAGAGGGCTAACCTATAATACCTAATCTTATAATAGGGATTACTATAATTAGAAGGGGAATAATTATAAGGGACTAGATACCTAGACTAGAGAAGCTAGAGATGCTTTAGCTACTATAGGCTAAAGGGATAGAGAGGCCTATAGGTCTAGGGCATAGAACCCTTATAGTAAAGACTTAGTAAATACTTACTAAAGGCTAGAAATAAGGGATCTTAGAAGAAGCAAGCAAAAGTAGTATAATAATATAGACCCTATCTTTTAGGTGCTTCTGCTATTAGTTTGACCTAACCGTGGCTCTTAGCCCCTCGATACCTTTACAATATAGTAGTTATCTCGCTTTTAAGAGGGTAGATATAGAGAACTTAGATAGCGAGGTATCTAGTACTCCAAGGTGGTGTAGGTTACTACTTACGAAGCGATAATAGTTTGACGTTGGGAAAATTTATAGTTTGATATAGTAGTTAGTAGGAGGTAGATAGTATTATAATTCAAATAATGGCTTAATACCGTAGTAGAAATTTGATGAGATTAGTAGTTATTAAATTGACTAAGGTCGTGCTACTAGGTTGCTGCTACTAGTGGGGTCGGGTCATATATTATGCAAGTTCTTATATTCTCTAGTCTACCTAGCGGGGACTTCCTTATGTGGGGTCCCAGTGTGGCGTCGTGTGGCAGTGTACCTGTCGCCGGGCCGAAGTGCACAGTAAGAGCGCTCCGGCAATAGAGCGGTGACATGCGCCACGTTGCCGGGGGCAAGAGGAAAGTAGAAGTCAGACTGGGCGTTTGCGAGGATGGGTGCCTCCTCCACGGTATGACCTTTTCCCATATCGTGATCAATAGCGACCAGCTCGGTACCGCCGTCCTCGTCGTTATCGTCGGTGGCGTGATAGAGGAGGACGAGGCCCGAGGGGCCGAATGCCTTGAGGCTAGGGTTCTATCAAATCGACCCCCTGGGCGCGCGCGGTAGGGGCGCAATATGCGCGCAAAAGCAGCGCGAAATCCGGCCAAATCGGGCGATATCTATGTTAGCTAGTTTTAGGCGTCAATTCCGACTAGATCTATATATAGAGTTTTTATCATAATTATATATTAATTTTGAATTACTTTTATACCCTATACTATATAATTTAATAATTAATAATCTAGTTTTTATAATATAATACTAATTAAAGCTATTAAATAAATCTATGATATTAAATTTATTTATATATTATTAATATATAAACTTATAATAAGCCTATACGTATTAATACCTCTAGAGCCTCTAGAGCCTCTAGCTTTTTATTAAAACTATATAATCTAAGTAATTAGCTCCTCTAGTAGAATTAAACCTAATATAAACTTAAGTTAATAGGACTATAAGAGTATATTAATTTAGATAATATTAAGAAAGAGGATCTTAAAGCTATCTTAAAAACCCTTTTAATAAAGCTAAAGTTTTGAAATTACTTTTAAAAAGCTAACTTCTTAATAATAAATACTTATTCTAATAATATAGGATTATTATTAACTCCTATACTAATTATTATTTAAAGGGATTTAAGATAAATATTACCTATTAGGTCTAAATTAATAAACATATTTAATAAATTAATAAAGTAAGATTAGTATATATATATATATATATATTATATATATAATAGTATATAAAAATAAAATAAAAGAGATTAAAAATCTATATAAAGCTATAATCTAGTTTAAGAATTATATTTATAAGATAGTTTATCCTAAGTATTATTAAACCTACTTTATTTTAGAGAACTTAATTAATAAGAATATTATTTAGTTAAGAGTAAGAGTAGAGATTAATAAGATCTATTAGCTTAAAGCTACTAGAGAGATATATATTAAAATCCTTTAAATCCCTTATAAAGAGAAGAATATAATATAAAAAGTAATATTTAAATAGATTGCAAAGTATAAAGTATCTATATTAGAGCTAAGAGCTATTAAAATAATAAAAGGTAGTAATGAATTATAAGGTACCTATCGATTCTAAGTAATATATAAACTATAAAAGTAAAGAGCCGCTTATTAGTATAGCTTATAATATACTTACCTCCTATCCCTCTTTATCTCTCTTAGTATATATAGCTCTAATAAGAGTAAGAAGTGTTAGAAATAGAATTAGATTTTATCTAAACTTATCTTTTAAGCCCTATATCTCTATGAATATAAGAGGTATAAGAAAATAAAGGATATATTTAGAATCCTTATCTCACTGCGTATCGGAGGATATATAGCTTAATATTATATACCTAGCGCTCATACCTTTATCTGTGATAATAAGATAAAATTAGACCTTAAGGTTTAACTAAATCTAATAAGATTTAACTAAATAGGTTTAAGATATTAATCCGGTATATAAGGTGTAAACTAGCTAAAACTAGCTATAATAAGCTTAAACTAGCTATGTTATACTTTATTACTACTTCTAGAGCTTCCTGAGGATTAACTTTATATACCTACCTTTTTTCCTAGCTTTTCCATGCCATAGAATAAGGATAACTATTTAATATATTTACCTATTATTTTCTCGATTTCCCTTACTATATTAAGCAACTAAGCTTATACTAAGTAACGGCCTAGGTTTATAAAAAACCCCTAAATTATAATATAGCGCACCTTACTAGCAAATCTACGAGTATAATAAGGGAAGATTAGCTTATTATAGTTAAAGAGGCTTATAAGCACTCCCCTAGCTGCTCTAATAGCTAGTATATCTAGTAGGCCTTGACTATAATAGAGCATACCCTATAAATAGAATAGCAGAAGTATTAGTAAACGCTTATAGATAAGTTAGGGAATTAGGTTAACCCTAAATGGGAAGACTTTAGAATCTTTATAAGAGGGTAGCATATCGCACCTAAGCTCTAAGAATAGAACTACTATAATACTTTAAGATAGTGCTATTAGAAGGATAATAAGAAACTAATTATATATTAGGCTTAATAGGAGTCTATTAACTAAGCACTTAGCAAGCTGAGCATAGGTAATATAAAGGCGTATACCTTCTTTTAGGGGATTATTAAAACCCTGAAGAATAGACTCTTTAAGCAGGATATTTACTATACTAATATATATATTATTACCCTATATATAGAGATATAGGAGATTATAGAAGGGAGATATATAGGAACGTCTACTAGCCGTTCTAAGTTATAAAAGCAACTATACTTAGGCTCTCTAGACTGCCCTTATAAGAGCAGCTTATAACCCCCTAGGTTAATAGACTTAAGGGACCGCTACCTAGAGACCCCATCCTAGAATCACTACTTAGCAGACGCCTGCGCAACACCTAGCGCTAGTAGTATACCCTCCTACTCCTAGGGACCCTAATACTATAACTATAAGAAGTATAGCTATATCTCCCCTAATTATACTAAAAGTTATATATAGCTAATAAGCAGCAACTAAAACCTAAACCTAAGATAGGGCGGGATAAGTATAATTATAATACCTAGCGCAGCTAATACTAAAGACTTAGGAAATAAGTAGGTATAGATATAACCCTAAGGGGTACTATACTAGAAATCACCTTAGTTCTAGTAGGATAGACTTTTAAGAGATAGGTATTAGCGCTCTAAGCATCTAGCGAAGTTAAACTAGAGGTTAATACAGATACCTATATAGTAGTAAATATTATATAAGAAGATCTTATTAAGAGACTCTAACTAAAGGAGGCTACTAGTATTATAGCCCCTGAATTAGTGGATTTCTAAGGAAAGCCTATACCTATAGGAAAGGTCTACTAGCTTATATTCTTTCTTATAGATAAATAGGGTTACTTATAGAAGATTTGCTAGGCCTTTATTATAAGCTATCGCCCTAAAGGAGCGGGAGATATCCTTCTATCTAATAACTTAATAAGATAGAAAGGTATTTATATAGATACCTATATATATACTTAGTTATATAAACCCCTCTTGCTCGCTAAGCTAGAGTTAATTATCTAAGAAATTAGAGAGAATAGCTAATAAGCTTATATTATATACCTAATAGGTGCTATAAGCCCTAATAAGAAGGATATAGAGACCTTAGGCAAATACTTACTAGATAATAAGCAGGAGAAGAAGATTCCTAGAACTTTAAGACTTTGCTAACGTTTTTAATAAGGATAATATAAAGAAAGTTCTAAGGCTAAAGGGAGTAGTATACTACATTAAACTAAAGCCTAGCAAGGAACCCCTATATAGACCTATATACCCTATATTAGTAGAGCAATTGCAAATACTTACTAAGTATATTTAGGATATAGAGGTAGTAGGCTATATATACTGCTTAACTAGCTCCATAGGAGTACTAGTGCTATTTATACCTAAGAGGGATAGAAGCCTATAACTATATATAGATTATAGAGGACTAAATAAAATCATAATATAAAACCATTACCCTCTACTACTAATTAGCAAGCTTCTAGATAGACTTACTAGAGTAAAGTTTATTTCTAAGATTAACCTAAGCAAGGTATACTACTAAATTATAATTAATATAGCAAATAGGTAGAAAATAGCGTTTAGAATGCAATATAGGTATTTTAAGTATATTATAATACTATTTAGGCTTATGAATACTCTAGCAACTTTTTAGATATATATTTACTAAATACTTACTAACCTTTTAGATACCTCTTATATTATATATCTAGATAATATTCTAATCTACTTATATATAAGGGAATAGTATACTAAGGACCTCTATATTATCATATGCTACTTAAGGGCTACTAAGCTATTTATAAAACTAAAGAAGTATAACTTCTATTAGATAGAAGTAGATTTTCTAGGGTTCTATATTACCTAAGATAGCATTAGGATAGACCTAGATAGAGTTTGAGTAGTTGCTCAATAGCTAGTACTAAAGTCTTTTAGAGATATCTAAGTATTCCTTAGCTTTTATAACTTTTACTATAAGTTTATTATAAGGTATTCCTATATTATAGCCCCTATAAATAGCGCGCTCAAGGGAAGCTAAAATTGCATAAAGTTAGGAGCCTTCGCATAGATAGGGGAGGTATAGACCATATTTAAAAAACTTTAGAGAGTATTTACTAAAGCCCTAATACTAAGATATTATAACCTAGCGCTAGAGACTAGGGTTAAAACTAATATATCTACTTAGGTAGCGTCTAGCATGCTCTTATAGAAGTATAATATAGTTTAGCACCTAGTAGCCTTCTAGTTAAGGAAGCTCTTAGATATAGAGAGGCGCTAGGCTATAGGGTAATAGGAACTCCTTGCTATTATAGAAGGTTTAGATTACTAGGCGTAGTACTTATAAGAACTCCCTGAGAAATTCATAGTACTTATAGACCACATAGTGCTAAAAGGAGTGCTTACTACGCTTGCGCGGGATATTTGCAGAAGGCTTATATAATAGGTTTACTACTTATTAGTATTTAACTTTAAAATCTAGTATAAGTTAGGGGTTATTAATCTAGTAGATAGACTATTATAACGCCCTAACTATATAGTAGAAGATACTAAGGTAGATAATATACTTCCTACCCTTAGAAAATAGCTTAGGCTTATTAGCTAGCTTTTAGTAATAGATTGCTAGCATATTACTAAGCTTAAAGGAACTATAGCTATTATAAAAACTTATTTCTAAGCTATCTAGTAAAGCATATAAGAACCTTACTAGAGGGCTAGTTCTAAGGTTAAGGGATCCTTAGCCTCAAGTTAGCACTACCCCACGATAGGTACTGACAAGCTACTATATATAAGTATATATATTAGCGCTATCACCCGTATAAAAGTATATATAGGTCCTATGCTAACTGCTCTATAAGAGAATAGCAATAGGCTAGAGAACTCAGGGGGAGCTAGGGTTACTATACTAGAATAGTATATCCCACGTGCTATAATAAGGGAGCTTATTTAGGATAAAACAGCTGATATATTATAACTAGGCATAGATCCCAAATAGATAGTTAGAGGACTATAGGCTAAAGACTACTTCTATTGAGATATTATAGCTAAGGCTTGCTAGGATACTAGGGAATACTAAGGATACTAAGTTGATAAGAGTAATATCCTTTAGTTTAGAAGAAGACTTATTATCCTAGAAGAGGGATCCCTCTGCTATAAAATCCTAAAAAACTACTATAATATACCTAGATTAGGGTATATAGGAGTAAATAAGATCGCTAAGCTAATCTTATAAAGGTTTTATTAGATATATTTAATAGAGGATATATAGTAATATATTACTAAGTGCCCGCGCTGCTAAGGGGTGCGTATACTATAGCATAAGCTATATAAGCTGTTATAAATACTAGAAATACTAGTATACCTATTCTAATAGATTTCTTTAGACTTCCTAACTAGCTTACTAGAAAGCTGCTAATATAATAGAATCACCTATAATATAATTCTAGTAGTTATATACTAGATAACTAAAGTAGTATAATTCTTAGTAATAACTAAGTAACTAGATGCTACGGGTTTAGTAAGAATCTTATACTAAGAGATTAAGTACCAATATAGCATGCCTAAGGCTATTATTAGTAATTAAGATAAACTAATTACTAGTTAGTTCTAGCGAGACTAGACTAAGGCCTGAGATATAAAAGGGCGCATCTCTATAGCATAGTATTTATAGATAGATAGCTAGACTAAAAGAATATATTAAAACTTAACTATATATCTTATAAAGTTTAGCAAAGGCTTGCATAACTAATAAGCAATATAATTAGTTAAAGCTAAATTTTCATATAATAATAGCAAATATACTACTATTAGCATATCCCTATTTGAGGCTCTTATAGGATACTACCCTCAAATAGTTAACTACTACTTACTAAACGCTAAGATTAGAACCTAAGGGGTTAATAAAAGGCTTAGAAAGCTAATAGAGGTTTACTAAAGAATAGCTAAGAATTAGTAATATATAATAGAAATATAAGCTAAGAATATTAATACTAGAAGGAAAGTATAATTATATAATATTAGAGATATCATAAGACTCTTGATAAAGAAGTTCTATTTTATAAAGGATTAGCAAAAGCTCGCCCTATGATTTATTCCTATACTAGTTATAGAAGTTATAAGCTCTAATACCTATAGAGTATAACTTCTAGAGAAGTATAGCAGAGCATATAATATCTTCTCTATTACTTTACTTAAGCTATAGTATAGCTAAAAGCTCGCTAAGGGGTAGCTCCTAGACCTTAAAGAAGACCCTAAAGAATAGGAAGTTAAGGATATTATATTATAGAAGGAAGAGCTAATAGGCCCCCTATATTTAGTTAAGTAGAAGGGCTAGCTAGTAGAGTATAATACCTAGGAGCCTAAAGAATACTTAGCAAACGCTTTGCAAATCCTCGCTAGATTTAAGAAATAGTAGCATAAGTTATATTATAAGTAGGATAATAAGTAGTATAGAGTAATAAGAAAAGTCAATTAACTATAAGATAGCTAATATACTAAGAGAAGACCCCCCCTATAAAAGCAACGCAAAACCTATAGGTATCTAACCTTATACTACTATAGAAGTCTACTATATTTGCTAAAGTTCCCCTAGCACTACTACTTATTATTATTACTATTACCCTCTTCCTTATTGCTATTATTACTATCCTCGCTCTCTTCCTCTGAGCTATTGCTAGTAATACTACTCTTACTACTCTAACTATCGCTCTCTATAGTACTATTAGAATTACTATCCTCTATACCTAAGGATATATCCTCCTTACTACTACTAACCTAGTACTAATAAGCTATTACTAAGTTATTACTAACATTCTTATAAGAATTAGGTTAAGGCGCGGAGCTATTACTAATAACCTTAAAATAGTAATAGGAGCTTAGTAATAAGTATTATAAAGTATATAGGAACCTTAAATGTTTAAAAGCTCCTATAAGGGAAGCATAGATATATAGGTATTGCTCTTTAAGAGCTATATTATTAGGATATTAATAAGCTTATTAAGAAAAGTAGCCTACTTAAAGATATAAGTTTTATTATATAAGTAAGTAAGAAGAGTATTATTAAGCTATACTATAATCTCCTTAACTAAAACCTTATCCTTAGCCTAGCAAGCTACCTATAGATATATATTAGAATAATAAAAGGGTAAGACTAACTATAAAGTGAAACCTACCTTAAGTAAAACCTATAGATATGTCTAGGTATATAAAGCTATACTCTCCTCTATACCTATAGCAAGTAGTTAGTTCTTATAGTTCTTAGTACTAGGCTTAAAGCTAGTAGGGTTTACTAACTAGTTATAAAGGTATTAGAGAAGCTCTTACCCCTGCTCTATAGCTATAAAGATATAGAAAATATCGCGCTATTAATACTAGCTAGTAGTAATTATATAGGTATAACGCTTAACCTAGTTCTAATAAAACGAGTAATACTAATAAGATAAGCAGGAATCTAGAAATAGGAAAAGTTAGCCTATACCTTCCCTAAGTAATCGCTAAACTCACCCTATAGCACTTAACACTATAAACCTAGTATAACTCGTATATATAGTCACTATTATATTAATAAGCGCAAATATCCTAGGTATTCTTAGGGAGCTATAGCGCATAGCTAATATAAGGCTCGCTACTACCTGCTTAGTCATGCTAATAGTTGCTACTACTAAGCTTAGACTTAGTAGGGCTATACTTAGTAAGGAGTTAGTAAATAAGGCTCTTAGTGCTTGTA
Source organism: Colletotrichum sansevieriae (assembly GCA_026260285.1). NCBI lineage: Eukaryota > Fungi > Ascomycota > Sordariomycetes > Glomerellales > Glomerellaceae > Colletotrichum > Colletotrichum sansevieriae. The sequence goes on from JAOQIF010001310.1 coordinate 12,797, forward strand.
ATAATTATAGAAGTATTAAAGGATAGGAAGGATCCTATAAAGGGTCTATAAAGGCTTAATAAAGGGCTTAGGTAATATAAACGTAATTATTAAATAATATAATATAATAAGGAGGGAAAAGAACTAACCCTAGGGTAGGAAAAAGCTATTATTTTATAGATAGCTGAGAGGCCTCGCTAAGCTATTGCAAAGATAGCTATAACTTTAGATAGTAAAGAATAGTAATTATTCACTATAGCAGGTGCTACCTACTAGGAGGTAGATATAGTAAATTAGTAATAGTAGTTACTATCTAACCTACTTAATAGCCTTATAATACGCCTATTTAGAAGGGGGATAATAGGATAAAAAATAAAGTTATTATAAGGGTATAATATAAGAGAGTACTTGCTAGATAAAGGGCAAATAGCTAGAGAATAAAAACGAAGTTATTATAAGGATAACTATTCTCTTTTAAAAGAAAATAATAGGATCCCTTTAGACTAACCCTAGATAGAGGGTATAAAAGGGGCTTAAAAGAAGAGGAACTATAAGGAATAAGACTATAGGCTTAGCTATTATATCTATAATATTAAGGGCTATCGCGAAGACACGCGTGGCAGGGGTCTTCGCAGGGGTATATATAACCCCTGCCCTCGCGATCCCTGCTGCCCTCCTTTTTCCTATAGATATATACACGTTTTCACACACACGATGCCCTCTGCTATACGTTACTTATAATAGTTATAAGCCTAGCTCTTTAATAATACTTATACGATCCCCTTTGCTATGCGAGTAACGCGTACGAAAGCCTCACTATAATAAACTCGACCGCTACGCTATCGATTATAACGCTTACGTCGCTACGAGACTAGCCTACATAGGCCCTATAACTATAATAGAACGCCTAGTACTACGGAGTCTAGGACTACGTTAATCCTACGCTAGGCGCTCCCGAAGCGCCTCCTCGGATGCGTTAATAACCTCCTATGCTTAACGAGGTAATTCAGATATATTAAGTAAGCCTCTAGTTATAATACGAGGCTAACTATAATATATAGGCAGCTCGGCGCTAGATACGCTACGCTAGAACTACTACCTCTAATATATCGTTAGCTAATAACTCGGAGCTAATACCTCCGTTGCCCGTTACTACTACTAATATATATAGAGAGCATTCTAGCTGGATTTGAGACTACGAGATCGCTGCTACTAAGCGTACCAAAGCCTCTGAAGGTCTTTAGTATATTTAGAACTAGATACGGGGTAGTATCGACCCTATAATCCTTTCTACTACGCAACTTAAATTAGCTAACGCTCTGAATAAGTCCTCTATAGTAACGACCTAAGACCTCACGAGGGCCCTCTAGGCCCGACTTTGCTCTACGGATATTACTATATATAACTTCGTTCGGGAGGATTACTTGCGCGCGCTTTATAATGCGAATAGTATTATAAACCCGATCTAGTAGTATAAAAGCTAATACTATGCGTTTCTAGCTATAAAAGCCTATTTAATACCTAATATTCAGGGCGTACTTAGTATATAGGCCTTCCTAAACGCTATTAGGATATAGATAGCACCCTCCTAGGCGGAATACGCTTAATTCGAGCTTTTAATTACGCAAGAGTATAGCTAGCTAACTAGATCGCTCGAAGAGTATAGATAACTCTTTATAATAATTATCTAAAATGTATAGAATATTAACCTAGACTATACCTCTAGTATATATACTACGCTTACTAGATATCTAGAAGCCTAGCTAGCTATGCGGGCTACTAGGGCTGCTTCTAGACCTCCTTCCCAACTAGAGTTAGCTAATAATAACTAGACCTGTTATTTTTGCCCTTATAGCTATTAGTATAAGTAGCGCCCTATCGAGTATTATTAGCTCGAAAAAGCGCTCTATAGCGAGTGCCTTAGCCGACCGGATATCTAGGTATCTTCTAATAATATAGAGGATATCTAGATCCGCCTTTAGCTCTAAGAGTAGAAAGATCTTATAGAGGAACTCTAATAGCGAGGCTAGCTAGAAGTAGCCCCTGCTACTTCTCTCGATATTATCACCTAGGATCCCGACTCCGATATATTTTAGAGCCTTCTAGTATTAAGTATAGTCCGCTGCCTATATTAAGTATATTCTACGGGGCTAAGGGATAGGTATAATAAGCTGCTTATATTAAGTACGGTCTATAGGCGGTTAAGATAGCTCCTCTATATCGAATATATTCTATAGGGGGGTAGGAATAGCTTCGTTTTACCTCGTTTTCTTTTATATATATACTTCATAGGGCCTTTTAGAAGCGATAAATATATCGCTCCTAGGGGGGTATATCGCGAAGATACGCGTGGCAGGGGTCTTCGCAGGGGTATATATAACCCCTGCCCTCGCAATCCCTGCTGCCCTCCTTTTTCCCATAGATATATACACGTTTTCATACACACGATGCCCTCTGCCGTACGTTACTCGCAATAAGGGCTTTATTATCTTTTAGTAAATATATAGCAAACTATTACTATGCTAAATAATAGTAATAATAGTAAAGGACTAGGGCCTACCCTAGATAACTAAGAGGGGTAATAATAGAGGGCTAACTTATAATACCTAACCTTATAATAGGGATTACTATAATTAGAAGGGGGATAATTATAAGGGACTACATACCTAGGCTAGAGAAGCTGGAGATACCTTAGCTAGCATAGGCTAAAAGGATAGAGAGGCCTATAGGTCTAGGGTATAGAACCCTTATAGCAAGGACTTAGTAAGTATTTACTAAAGGCTAGGAAAAAAGGATCTTAGAAGAAGTAAGCAAAAGTAGCATAGTAATACTAGACCTACCTTTTGGGTGCTTCTACTATTAGTTTGACCTAACCATGGCTCTTAGCCCCTCAATACCTTTACAGTTATACTATATATATATAAGACATAGAATCCCCTCACCTGAAACTATAGGGAAGGGCCTAACGATAATATTAATACATTATGCACTACGAACAGGCCTACTAAATCCAATAGTAATAGCTTCTGATATATTATATGAGGTATTATTAATACCTTACTAGTAGTACTTATAAGGTCTTATATAGCTATATATTAGCTATTCCCGTACTTAACCTCCCATACCTTTAGCTACAGGGACCCTAGTATTATTATTAAATTAGCTTATAATAGCTTATTCTAAATTCTAGCTATATTATTATTAACTATCTTACTAACTAATAGAGAGTAACGCTTAACTTATTATTTTTATTATAATAATAAGCTTAAATATATAAGGGGTTAAACCTAAGTTTATTTAATAAGAAGTCGCTATAATACTATTTAATTAAGCTAAAGATGAAAAGGGGAAGTTTTCTTATCTAGTAGAGATTTTATTGGTCTATAGAGAACTACTAAGTAGGCCCTAGGTAGCCCCCTTAAGGTAGTAAACCTAGGCAGAAGCCTAGGTAGGCTTAACCCGGGCGTAGCCTATAATAAGTAGAAACTACTATGCTTATATACTAGATATATATATAGGTCCTAAGGATAGGACCTCGGGGCGGGGAGATTATATTAGGGCTAGGGGACTAGAGGGGGCTAGGGGCCTACTAGATCGGTCTTTAGGAGCGGATTTAGGTTATTTAATAATTAAAGATATCTAATGTGGTAGTAGAGCTATAGGGAAGTAAGGGAGGGTAAGTTAGAATAGTTATAATTAAGAGGTATATAGCTATCTAAGAGATCCTTTTGCTTCGTATGAAGACCCTAGCTTGATATTGTAAGTCGTATATAGATTATAGTAACGGGAAGCTAGACCTGGGGTCATGCCCTGGAGTTCTAGTGGGCCGTAGTACCGTGGTCGTGACTAGATAGCAGTGGAAAAAAGGGGGGGGGGAGGGGTTACGTTCTCAGCTCATACCTAGGCTGTCCTTAGGGGTGGTATCGCTAGCGTGGGGGGAAGGAGCGGGTTATTCGAGGTTAATAGGTAAACACCTCGGCCTAACTAAAGAAATATCCTTCGCGAGGAGGAGATAAGTCGACGAAATAGCAAAGTTTCTAAGACCACTACAGCTATCAATAGCTGAGAAAACTCACTATAGCGAGTAGTGAGATCGAAAGGAATACATATCCTCCACTGAAGGGTGATAATGTCACGTATAATATACCCATGTTTAGTAACTTATGCTCTGATGCTAGTTGAGGCAAAGGGTGCACAATGTGAAAAGTCTTAACTGGCTGCGATGAATATAAGCCAGAACTAATATACTTCAGCCTAATGAACCATCTTGCGTGGTTTTGAGCTATTGGGCGCCTGAGAGACGTTCCTAGGTTCCTAGCCCTTGGTCTGCTATATTGTACAGGTCAATCACTACGTGTACGTTCCTCCGAGTATCGTCTGCAGATGGATCCAAAGAGGCCCCCTGTAGACTACCAGTCTCCATCCCAGAAGTAACAATCGTAACTAGGGACGATTACACCACTAGTAATGTGTTAGATAGTGTTTAAGCCTCAAAGAAGCGCTGCTTACGTATCGCTCTTATAGGTAGTAGCCCAGCACTGAAAGTGAGACTTTGCTCCGCACTGCAGGAAGTGTCAGGACCAGTATCTTGCCAAGACTATAATAGCAGCAATCATACGTCAGGATATTCTCCCGGCGCCGTACAAGAATGGCAATCCTGCCAGTCTCTTTGAGCACAGTTTCCACTGAATCCCTAATCGTTAAGTCAGTCATGTCACGTAAAGTTAACTGTGCGGGTTTATAAACACACGGCCTCTCCGTGGTAGAAGTCGGGGCGCTGGCAAAAGTATGCGGCGGAGCTGGTGTTAACGCTCGCAAGGAGGACAGCAACAGCTAAGACACGCATTTTCAAACTTATAGAAAAGGTTAAAGAATGCCGTGAATATCACAAGTGAATGGTTCTGCAAAGGCGATTGGGGCGTGCACAAACTGGCGAGATGTTAAGGGCCTTTTTATACCGTAGTTATTGACATAGGAGTCCGAGGGTTCTGAGCCGTCTGTCTGTCACTTAATTAAATTGAATTCCCGGATTTCTGCTGGCCCAGGGATCTAAAATACTCTAACGGGGGTGTGGCATTGACAGATGAATAGATCCTCCGTGTCGTGCACACTTTACGTCGTACTGCGGTACCAGGCCAAAATAAAAACACACTATCAGGTACTGTGGGGCGGCACCACCCCTCACGACCACACCCCCCAACTAACCCCAATTAGGATGACGCTAGGCCCAAAAAGGCAATTCTTACCCTCACCGCCTTAGTATCTTTTTTTGCTAACCGCCCTCGAGGTTAGGAACTATTCTACCCTCTTCGCAACCCTCTCGATAACTTTAACTTTTAACTACTATATTAAACCACCCTTTTTTACCCTCTTTTTTACTACTACTATAATACCTTAAGGCAGGCCTAAAGATATATATATGAAGCAGCTATTAGAGGCTAAAAGAATGCATATTTGCACGCTTTTTTTCGATACTAAGATAAACTATAATAAAATTATTAAAATTACTAGTTTTTCGAGGTAATAAGTCCGCAGGGCCTATATAGCTGCCTCTGCTGCGCCCGCCTAGCGCCCTAGCCGCCCTAGGGCTATAACCCCTAAAGAAGAGGAATAGTTAGTTAAGTACGTTACCTCCTCTAAAGAAGGCCGCTGCGTTACTTTCCTATAGTTATCTATTATTCTTTTTAACGCGGTTTTCAGGGTATATACTATACGGGTAGCCCTATATTAACTAGGCTTCTATAGGTATATTGCCTGCTATAAGCCCCCTATTAATAAAGTTAATTAATAGAAACGCCTCGCCTAGGCTCTCGAGCACGTTAACTAGACTATCGACTAGTAGCGTTATATCCTATAGTCCGATGAGACCTGGATTACTAGCAGCTACTACTAGAAGTAATATATCACTCGCCGGGCTAGGGAAGAATAGGATCCTACCTATATTATCGAGAGGTATCTCAAGAAGGGTAGCTAGATATTCTAGGGATGCTTCTATAGGTGCTATAAGGGCCCTGGGGTCTTCTAGGAGAAGGATTAGGGCTATATTAACGCTACTAGTTACTAATAATATATTATGCTTATTATCGATACCTAGCTTTACTAATGCCGCTAGATATATAGCGAGAACCTCATTCTTATATAAGATAGCGCCCTAGGTTATTCTACCCGAAGTACGAGGGAGGAAATAGCTACTAGAGGGATCTAATAGGTGGACTAGCTACCCTTTTCTCCTAACCTCAACCCTATTAAGTCCTGCTAGAACTAGATAAAGGACTATATCGAGGATGCCTATAGCCTAGTCGAGAAGCCTAGTTATCCCTAACTTCGATAATAAGTTCAAGAGGCGTGGGAAGCCCTACCGGAAGAGTACCTCGAAGAGCTTATTTATAATATACTAGCGCGTTGCTAGGCGGTTATTAATGCTAATAGCATGCATACGAAGTACTGAGATAGCAATACAAATTATTTATTTTCAATATTTAACCATTTTTCTACCGAATTTGCTACCTTTCGCCGTTATTATAGCCCGAAATCCTATTAGTTAGTGCCCCCTGCCACATCCCCTGTTTCTAGGGCAGTACATGCCCCACGGATTTTACTTACCCATCACACCATAGTATGCCTTCCCACTAGGGGTGGCTCCCAGCAAAGCATGCAGGTCGCTTTTTTTCATTTAACGCAAGCATGAACTCAATAATCCCAGCTACAGTCTCTATCACCATGAATTCATACGTTAATTAAGCATTACCTCAGTATATAGTAATATTATCTTGATATTATACTAAGAGTTTGCTAACCTAAGCGTTAATAACGCGGTTAACCCCTGTCCCGACTTTAGTTACTTCTTTAGTATGTTTAGTATATACCTATGCCCGCCCCTACTTTATTTAAAACTCGAAAACTCTTTACCTACTAAAGTAGGTACTGAACACCTGAATAATTATATTACCTATATAGTTAAAAATCCCTTATACTTACTATCTATATTACTACTTTAATTACTAGCTACTGTCACACGCCTTTTGGTGATGTAGTCGGCCACTGCGTGGTATTCCACGTGACCATAGTTGGGCTCAACGCCTATCCTTTAAGTAGGAGACTTCTAGCAGATAGCTTAGAAGGCTTAGCTATTACAGAAGATATTACTATATACCTATAATTACTTATTATACTATTTATTATTATTCACGCTTATATTGCTCTTTTCCTCTTTTACTTGCAATCTTAGCGACCCCTACTATAGCCCTAGGCTAATTAGAAGACTATAATAACTAGTAGTATAACCTATCTCTTTTTTTTTCCTTATCTAAGACCTCCTTTATACTATAAAGACTTATAATAAAGTAGAGGACTCGGACTCGACTTCGAAACCTCCTCCTAAAAGTATTTATATACTAAAAGGAAGGAAAGTAAAGAAGTTAAAGAGATAGAGGTCTTAACTATTAACTTATATAGCTAACTATTCGAGTTTAATATCAAATCTATATAATAATCCCTCTTTTATAGAGGAATATTATAATATAGGAGATATAGCTAGAATCGGATATTATAACGAGGCTCGCAGGCTCTATAGTTTCTAGTAGGCTCATAAGGATTATAACTTTACCCTTAGCCTTAGCGAACGATTTCGCAACTAGATAGCGAACTTCGCTTCTCTTAAATAGGATAATAACTATATACCCTATATAGATATCGTTAATATAGGCTAGAAGGCAAAAGCTAACCTATGCTATTACTAGATAATCGAGCCTAATAACTATATAGCTATATTAATTAGTATTATTAATATAATTATAGCTATAAGGGATACTCTAGTAATAGTAGCACTTTTTATACCCCTATCTAGAGAAGAAAGCCTTTATAGAGCTAGCGAGAGAATCACCCTTCTGCTCCTGAGAGATAAAAGAGTTATAACTCCTATCTAATCTAGCTAGTTAGATATTAAACCCCTAGGACCTCTTATTAAGGCAAGAGCTATAATAGATAATATTTATAGTAGGAGTAGTAAAAACCCTGAACTATAAGTTATAGCACTAGAAGATACTATTATAGGACTATCGGAGCGAAAAATTCATAGAATATTATAAATTCTTTATAATACTACTACAGGTCTGCTAAAGTAGGACCTATTAGCAGGGAGGACCTAGCTGCTATAGTAGACTTTAGCGCTACTACTAATATTTTTACTATTATCCTACGGGGGGGGGGGGGGGGGGGGGGGGGGGGGGGGGGGGGGGGGGGGGGGGGGGGGGGGG
>JAOQIF010001311.1:0-21016 GCA_026260285.1 Colletotrichum sansevieriae
CTAACGCTTTAAGTATATACTCTCGCGCCTTAGAGAAACTACTTATAATATCTTATTTCCTCTCCTCTTTAGTAACCTACTTAAAATTACTACTATAGAATAGCTTATTAATAAACTAAAAGGTATCTTTATTAACTTAATTTAGTATAATAAGGCCTAAATAAAGCTTAATACCCTTATTATTTTATTTTAAGATATCTAAATTAAATAAGCTACCTTTATGAAACTTATCTATAAAGCTAAACCTCTAGAGTCCTAGTAGTACTAGAAGTTCTATAAGAAACTACCTACCTCTCTTTAGAACTAGTACTCTATCTATTATATAAATAGTACCCTTAACTTCTAGGATTATATTACTTAGGTCTATACTATAGCCTATATTATAGCGCTCTCTAATAACTACCTAACTAATTAAATTACTATGTAAAGCTTTATTCTATCTACTTATATAGAACCTTCTAGTAGAGGAAACCCCTTTATATAAGCCCGAACTAACTAGAACTAAATCCCTAAGGCTTTATATAAGAAGCTTTATAATTAGAGCGCTTACTTTATCTATAGTAATACTAGCTTTATTTTATAGGATCACCTTTTTAAGAAGGTTAGAGCTATTATAAGTATTATAGAGTTTATCTAGACTATAAATAGTAACTTTAAGCTAATAGAAAACTAGAGCCCCTAGTAAGAGCAAACTCCCTACTAGGAGAGGACTAAAGAGATTAGTAATTAATAGCCTCTATTAACTTATAATAACTAATTAGTAGTAAACTACTTAAGAAGGAATTAGTTCTAATTTATAATAGATATAGTATTTATTTTAGAGCCCTTCTTAATACTAGAGTTAATAGATATGCCTACCTAAACACCTATATAGCCCTTTTATTAAGGGACTTTTATTATACTAAATATAATAAATTATAATACCTTATCCTAGCTATAGGATTTAATAGTAAGCTATTAGACGCTATAACTAAGGTAAAATAACCTATATATAAGTAGACCGCTAGGAGTTAATATAAATACCCGTCTTCTAACTTAATATAGCTAGGTGTAAACTTATTCTTAGTTACTCATAGTTTAAGTATTACAATATTAGTATAAATATATACTATAGGCTCTTATATTAGCCTAGCAATACCCCTATAACTTAAGACCTCCCCTCAATAATTATATAAGATACTAAAGACCTCCTCTAACCTATTAAAATAATAAACTTAATATAGAATACTACTAAGCTATATTTAAAGCTAATAAGTAACTATGTAACGCTTAAAAAGCTACTAGAGATAAGATAAAGACCTCTCTAATGATCTTATAGCGAAGCTGTATACCTAAGGACTTAGGTTATAATAATAACTTATAAAAATAAATACCGCGTTAAAGGGTTTATTAATAGCTAACTAAACCTAGCTAATACTATATAGAAGATTCAAGCCCCTTAGCTATAAAGCCTAATAAGTCGAAAAAGACCTTAATATAGTATTTATTAGTACTATAGGATTTAAGAGGAACCTAAAGTATACTAATATTGAATTAAGCTCTATATTACTATATAAGCTTAACTTAATAATTACTAATAAGAAGAAGATAAAGAAAAAAGGTATAAACCTATTAGAAGTTAATAAGGCTAAGAACTAGTACTTAATAAATAAGAAACTCCTGCTATATCTCTAGAATTAGAGAAATTACTTAAGTAAAACTACTAGTAATACCCTACCTCGCTACTACCTTTATAACTACTAAATTAAATTAAAGCTAGGTATAAAAGAATAACTAACCTTTTACTTATTATATAAGTAATCCCTACTAGAATTTAAGGCTACTAAATAATACCTCCTTAATAACCTAAAAAGGAACTTTATAATACTAATTAACGCTCTACTTATATCCCCTATACTATTTATTTAGCAGGCTAAGCAGGCTAATAGGTACCTATAGTTCTATATTATTTTCTAAAAGCTAAATAGATTTACTAAGAAGAACTAGTACCTACTACCTTTAATTAATAAGGCGCTAAGCTAAGTGATTTATAAAGATCAATATCCGCTAGGCGTTTTACTAAATTTATACCTACTCTAACTTAGAGGACCTAATATTATTCCACACTAGATATAGCTCCTATAAGTATAAAGCTCTATCCTTTACGCTCTGTAATAGCCTAGCGATATACTAATAATATATAAATAAGATACCTATAGAATATCTAGATAATTTCTATATAATATATATAGATAATATTCTAATATACGTAGAGGACCCCCTTTAGCATAAGGAATATATTAAGAAGGTTCTTAACTAGCTACGTTAAGTAGAGCTTTAGGCTAATATTAAGAAGTATGAATTTAGTATAATAACTATATAATACCTTAGGTTTATTATTACTACTAAAGGGATAAGCTTAAACCCTGAGAAATTCTTATAGTAAAAGACTAATAGCCCCTAACTACTATATATGGCGTCTAATCCTTCCTAGGGCTCTATAACTTCTACTATTAATTTATTATGAATTATAGAAAGATTGCTTAGCTATATATTAAGCTTATAGCTAAGGGTACTTAGTTTATCTTTGGTAATAAATATATAGTAGTATTTATAATACTAAAGAAAGCCTTAATATTAGCCTCTATCCTTTAGTACAAGAAGCCTAAATTACTAACCTAAACTAAGATCGATACCTCTAAATCTATTTATATTACTATACTCCTCTAATAGTAAACTAATAATAGCTTCTACTACTTAGTAGCCTACTTCTATAAACCTATACTACTAACTAAAATATATTACTCTATTTATAACCAAGAAGTAATAGTAATTATTCTAGCTTTAGAGGAGTAGTATATAGAACTCTTTATAACCACTTAGTATTTTAAGGTCATTATAGACTATTAACTACTACTTTACTTTATAACTAAATAGCTTCTAACTATATATATATATATATAAAGCTTATTAATTAGGTATTTTAGTAGGTTTTAACTTCTATATCTAATGTTACTCCAGGTATAAAAATATATCAGCTAATACTCTCTTATAGAAGAATAAGAACCTTTAAACCTAATAAGCTAATTATAAATTAGACTATACTTAGGTATTACTACTACCTATTTACTTATCTCTATAGGTAGTAAATAAGCTCTATTACCTATTAGAAGCTACTCTAAGCCGCCCTATGGCTATTATAAGCGCTCTAGAGCTAGAAGACGAACTGAGAGGCTACCTCCTTATTAAATAGATCTTTTAATTAAATCGCGACCCTAATATCCTATAAGGCACTAAAAATACTTACTACTACTAAGAAGGGGCGCTAGTAAGTATAAGATAAGCTCCTAACTATAGATAAAAGGCTTATAATACCTAAGGAGGAGGACCTATATATAAATTTAATTAATAAAGCCTATACTTAGAAGCTTATAATATATCTAGGCTAGAATAAGACTATTAAGCTTCTAATAGAACGCTATTATTAGCCCTAGTTAACTACTAATATTAAATAGTATATTGATAATTACTATACCTACTACTAGGCCTAGAAGCTAAGAGATAACCCTCTAGATAAGTTAAAACCCTTATTAATACTAGATTACCCATAGGAATATATTATAATAAACTTTAGATTATACTTACTTAATTACTATAAGTATAATGATATATTTATAGTAGTATACTACCTATTAAAGAAGATAATATCGCTCCTATACTATAAGATAGGTATAATATAGGACCTCGCCTAGCTATAATATACCTATATCTTCTAATATACTAATTTCTCTATTATAATTATATCTAATAGGGGCCCCTAGTTCACTTCCAACTTCTAGAGTAAGCTCTATAAGATATATAGTATTACTATATAGCTATATATAGTAGGGTATATAGAAACTAATAGGTAAACTAAAATTCTTAACTAGTACTTAATATAATACTTCTACCTATAGATAAACTAGTTCTAGAATAACTAGAGCGAAATACTCCCTACTATAGACTTTATTTAAGTAGTATTACTAAATACTACTATGGAGCTTATACTATTTAAGATTACATAAGAGTACTTACTATAAATAAGCTTTAATTAGGATTAATAAATATAGAGTTTCTTAATAATAAAGGAAAAAATTAACTAAAGCGACGCCTAGTAACTTATATAGGATATCTATAGTATTTAGGATATCGCTAAAGGGCATATAATAGTAGCCTAATAATGCGATACTTATATTATAAATTGCTACTACTAGCCTAATAATTTAGCTATAGGAGATTCTGTATGTATATTAATAGATAGATAGCACTAGAAAAACTGCTTAAAGCTATTTAAACTATAGGATAATGTATAGCTTATTACAGCTACTAGCCCTAGGGGTATATAAGTACTTAACCTACTAAAGAGATATAACTATTATTTAGTATTCTACTCTACTAAGCTCTAGAAGGCTACTAAGAACTACTACTAGGCTAATTTAAAGCGCTACTACCTACTATTAAATTTAATAATAAGCTAGAATATAAGGTTATATAAGTAACTTTTAGCTAGATTTATTATAGATATTTATAATATCGCACTAACTTGAGAGGGTATAATTATAACCCTACTTAGTATAATACTTAGAGCTTTAAATATTCCCCCGTAGCGCTATAAGACTTTTATATACTAACCTAGCTATTATAAAACTACTAAAGCACCTCTTAGCTTAGCTTCTAGTTACTACCTGAGATACGGACCCCGCTGCTATAGATAATATAAACGCCCTAGTATTACTACTAGATATATTATATACTTCTCAATAATAGCCTTTAGAGAAAAAGGAGAGGGTAATACTACTAGAGAGAGTACTTTATATATAGTAGTTAGTTACTATAGATAGTAATACTAATAAAAAGGGGGGGAGGTTATATTATAGCGCTAGACTAGGCCTACCTGAATTTAAGGTTACATAACCACTAAGTTATATAATCTCTAGGCGACTCTTTAACCTTCTAGGGCTATACTAGCCTATAGCTAGACTTTTCTCTTCTTTAATATAGAATTCACTTAATAGAGCGTAATCAAAGTATTTTAACCTTCGCTTATTTACTATTGGTTATATAATTCTTTAAAGAATATGAATATAATAAAATAACTTAAGCTGCTTTACTAGCGTTTTCTAAAGGTTATAGTTTTATAATATAATAGGAGATAATATTAAGTAGCTAATCTCTAGTATTATCTATAGGAATTAGAGTAAAGTTATTACTTTACTATTATATATTTAGAGTGCTATAACTCTATAACTATAAGAGATATCGTACAATAGAGCATAGATTTAGATTTAACTCTAATTTCCGCGTTAAATAGAGTAATTAAAATACTATATAACTAGGGTTAATATATTTTAAATATATTAGAAAGTTAAACTTAAGGTTTATACCTATAGTAAGGTGAAGTAAGGTAAAACAAGGCGCTATATCTAAGCGTTCTTAGCTATATATATATATAACAAAGCCCCGATATACTTATAACTATAACCACGCTAAGCTTCACGCTACTATATATACAATAAAGCTCGCCTAAGCGTATAAGAGGCCTTAGCGAAACTACTACCTACTTATACCTACCTTTTCCCCTAGCTTTTATACGCCTTAGATATAGTATAATTATTTAATATATATACTAATTTATATTGAAACTTTCTCCTCTATTCGAATATTATATTAGAATTATAAATATACTCGTATAATTATACATGTTACCTGTATTTAATTTCTTAAATATTCTTATACCTTTTTACCTCTTTATACTTATTCTTATAAGTACCTCTCTGTGCTTATATTATCTATATTATTATACCTATTATATTTACTAATACTCTAGCTACTCCAGCCTCTATTCAAGGGGAGCTAACTACTCTTCTAAGACTCCTTAGTAATCTAACCTACATATAAAACTAGAGTAAATATATCTCTATTATAGAGATATTACTATCTCTTAAATCTACTATATTTCTTCTTTTAACATCTTATAGTCTAGAAGCTCTGATTTTAGAGAGCTTATAAAAACTTATCATATATAGCAATACTTCTATAAAGTCTACGAAGAGTATAATTAATAAGAGTAGCTGGATATTTTATCTAAATTAACTATAAAGAAGTAAATATTAGAAGTAGCTTAAGAGACTTAAAGTTAATCCTCTAAGTTAGTGTAATTTACTAGAGTAATATATACTCTAAGCGGTTTATTAGAAGGCCTACTAGAGGCTAAGTTATAATAGATCTTAGTAAGAAGGATAGTTCTAAGCTCTTTTAACAGGAAGTAAGATATCCTAATCTTCTTAGCTTATACAATAGGATCTAGCTAGTATTAAGCCTATATAAGAGCTATTTTATAGTATATAGCTTTAGAAATATATTTACTATAGCTTTTATAAGCTTCTTAAATCCTCTAGCTTACTACTAGTTTATAAAGGTAATACTACTCTTTATACTACTTAGTAGATCTTATAATATATCTAGCGCGCTTTAGAGTATCTTTATAATTATACTTATTTCTATATATTCTTATTAGAGTAGGCTTATTACTTCTTAAGGAGGTACAAGAGGTCTTAAAGGTTATTTTAGAACCTATTAAATATATTATTAAGTTTTATTTCTATAATTCTAAATCAAATTAAATTAACTATTCAAAAATGAGTATTTAATAGATTTAATGTAAAGTAATTCATAAAGCGAGGTTTATACAGTTAGTAGAGAGGTATTTAAAGATATTACTTTAATCCTCTTAGATCTCTTCTTATATAAGTAGGAATAGTTTAATTAGCTTAATACGTATTTTTAGCGTAGGAGTAATATGGTCCCTTTTAAGCTAACTAGAGGTACTTATTTATTTAGCTTTAATAATATTAACTCAATTGGTTTATTTAGTTATCTTATAGAGAGTCTTGGAAATAATCTTTACTATTTTAATAAGAGCTTTAAATTACTCTAGAAACTACTAATATTCATAGAGATTAGCTATATGTTTTATTAATTAATACGTATTACCCTTATCTATAACATCCTAGATAATTAAGATATACTTACGAGTAGTAAAAGGCTTTCTAATATTAGAGCTGTCTAAATTAAAATACTTCTAGATATTATTACTCTTTATAGAGGGGTATAAGTTAAAACACTAAAAGGTTTAGTTAGTAGGGCTCTAGAGCTTTACTTTAAGAGAGAACATCAATATTATATAAGCTATATTCTTATAATATATATTATAAAGTAGTTTAGAGAAGGTAAAAAGATATATTAAAAGACTACGTATTCATCGTTAAGCGTAGAGAGGTTAGAGGGGTATTCATAGGCTATAGGGCTAGGCTTATAACTATTATTAGCTATATATAGACATAAGAGCAAGTTATAAAGAGTAACTCTCTTAGCTATAGAGTATTACGTTCAAAGGTATAATAAAATAGGTTATAATATATGCTCATATAATCCTACACTATAGCGTAAGCTACTATAGCCCCGCGAGGCTATAGGTACTATGAATTCCATTATAATATTAATATAATAATAGGCCTTTACTGGGACGACTTTAATTATTATTACTATTCATTTAGTATTATTCCCTAGTACTACTATTATTAGGTTTAATTTAATATTTGTAATAATATTATTAGACTGTCTCTAGTAGATATAAATCTAGTAGAAGTAGAGGGTTTTTGATTAGTTTTTATAGAGAGATTAGGGAGGAAATAAGTAGTATTAGAGCTAATAATAATACTAGAGAGAGCTAGCTATAGCTAGCTCTAGGGATAGACCTTCTATTAATAAGGTTTCGCTATATATATAATAGGTCTAATTAGTAATACTATATATATCCTATTCTCTAATAGTTTAATACTCTAAGACTAATTATAGCTTTAATATATATATAAGGGCTTATTATCCGCTTAAAGAAGTAATTTTCTTATTAAGCTTTATAATAAAATTAATTACTAGATACTAGGTATTATATAAAGGAATAAGAGAAGAAAGAGAGGTCTATAGAGAAGAAATAGCTAGGGTAAATAAAATAAGCTATAGGTACTTATAGTATATCTTTAATATATATTACTAGGGAAAGGTATAAAGGGGTATAGGGGGGAAATAACCTAATAGAAATAATAGAACCTAAAGTAGAGAAAGGATTAAATATAATTACAATACTAAAGGAAATAGATAGCTTTTCTAATAGGATATTAATTACAACATCTAGTATTCAAGATAAGTAAATAGTATAGTAGTCTCCTCTTAATATATAGTCTTTTATATACCGCCCGCTCTTATTAGATCTATATATACTAAGAGAAATAATAAAGAATAGGAGGTACGTATACTATTAGCTATATTAATAAGTACCTTTTATTTTTATAGCTTATATACTACTTGAAATCTATAAGTACCTTAAAGATCTATAAGTACCTTATAAAAAAGATAAATAAGGAGGTCCTTTATAGCTTAAAGGTAGTTTTTAATAATAATAGCTAGCTTATATACTACTTAAAATCTATAGGTACCTTATAAAGAAAATAAATAAGGAGGTCTTATAAAGCTTAAAGGTAGTTCTTAATAATAAGGGCCTTATATTATATTTTAAGGTTTTATCTACTATGTCTAATTATAGCTAACTCTATTTAACTTTAATAAGGGTATAAATATACTAGTAATTCCGTATTATTTACTTAAAGAAATATATCTTCTTATTAGGATTTATAATAAGCATAATTATTAAATAAGTAAATAATATAGTAGTCTCTTTATATAATAGTCTCTTCTCAATATATAGTCTTTTATATACCTCTTGCTCTTATTAGAGCTATATATACTAAGAGAGATAATAAAAGATAAGAGGTAAGTATACTATAAGCTATACTAATAAGTAGCTTTTTATTCTAAAAGTTTATATACTACTTGAAATCTATAGATACCTTAAAAAGAAGATAAGTAAGGAGATACTTAAAAGCTTAGAGGTAGTCCTTAATAATAAGGGTTTTATATTATATTCTAAGGTTTTATTTACTAAGTACTAGCTATTAGCTAGAGCCCTAATATATATTAAGTTTAGAATTACGCTATAGCCCCTTTATAAAAAGACTATAATAAATTCACCTAGTTTATAAGTATAATTCGGGAAATGCTATATAGGTATTTTAAACTATACCATCTACTAGTTAAGGAAAATAATATAGGAACCCAATATATTCCTACTTAGAAGTAAACCCTCTAAATATTATAAAGTTAGATACGCGCTATATTAGAGCTAGTTATATTAGAGCTAAATAGGCTACTAAGGCTCTTATAGTAACGCCGTCGCTAAACCTTCTAGTAAGGTGCTATAAAAGCTATTATATAAAATAACTCCTGAACCTAAAAGGTTAACCTTCTAATAAGGTAAATATTACTATATAAGAGATAACTCCTTAACTAAAGAGGTCTTTCCTAAGAGGTTCTTATAGCTAGAAGTATAAGAAGCTATATAAGTAGGGCTTTATAGCTCTCCCTCTAATCCGAGTTAGCGCAGCACCTTGCTAGAAGGTCGACCTTTGGGTTAAGGAGTTATCTCGCGTGGTGGCTTTTCTAGGCCACGAGAGCCTCAGTGGCCCGTTCGGCTCCGATATAATTAGCCCTAGTATAGCGCGCACCCGACTTTATATGAGGGTTTGCTTCTAAGTAGGAATATATAGGGTTCTTATATTATTTTCCTTAACTAGTAGAGGGTATAGGTTAAAATACCTATATTATATTTTCTAAATTATACCTACGAACTAGGTGAATTTATTATAATCGTTTTATAAAGAGGCTATAGTATAATTCTGAACTTAATACCTCTCCCTCTTCGTTATCCCTATAACCTCTACTAAATCCTTAAATATATTAGTACTAGACCCTATATATAAAAACGCTAAGCCTGCGCGAGGTATATCCTTTAATATAATAAATATAAAAGAGCTTACTAGAGAGTTTAGCATTAATATAATCAATAAAATCCGCTTCTTTATTAACTACTTTACTATATATAGAGAGTATATTATTAGTATAGCCCTTATAAGAGCTCTCCTTAATACCCTAGGGGACCTTATAAGGTATAATAGTATTATAATTAAGTAAGCTAACTTAGTAGTAGAAGCTAAGCGGGTTATTATATACCCTATAGAGTAGCCCTTCTTTAAGTAGATTCTCTATACTATTAAGTTAGAGGTAGCCTAGGCCCCTTAGGGGAATATTAATAAGTACGGCTTATGCCGACTGCTTTAATATAGAGAGAGCGTGGCTAATAACGGTATAGCTAGTAAATAAAGCGGTAATAGGGGTAGTATTAGTAGCGCACGTAGTGCGCGAGAGGATAAGTTAATAGTTTTATAGTTTATTAAATAATTAAAAACTATATTATTATTAATATAAAGTTAAAGATCGTGAGGCTATTAATAGGTATATATAAATGCGGCTATAGTTAGGATAGGTAGTTAGCAAGATCACGTGACCAAAGGCTATGTATATTATTAGGAGGCGCGGTGTTAGAAGGTCTATTACACTTAAGCAGGTAAAATCACCATGCAGCAGCTAGAGGCCCCCTAATATATATATAGGGGCCCCTAATAAGAGCTAGTAAATTAAAAAGAGCTATATAGACCTATATTCATCTAGATCTAGGACTAATTAGCTTAACCCTTTCAAAGACTAATTAGATTTAAGCTTTTAATATATAGGGGTTAATATTAATAAGAGAGAGTTTTTTTAGGGTAGGCCTAGCTTCCTAAAAGGTAAAGATTAACCTTCCTAACGGAAGGCATAGCGCGCATCCGACTTTATATATCAATATTCAGAGGGTCTACTTATAAGTAGAAATATATAGTGTTTCCATATTATTTTCCTTAACTAATAGAGAGTATAAGTTAAAATACCTATAAATTATTTCCTAAATTATACTTATAAAATAAGTAATCTATTATAATCTTTTTATAAGGGGGCTATAGCGTAAATTCAAACTTAATAAGTATTATATTTTAGCTATAGCTTTAATTAGTTGGTATATATATTAGGCGACTTATAGATACTATTACATAAGTTTTGTCTTATTAATGGCTTAGTTCCTTCCTTTAAGTTATACTTATATATTACCTATTTCTCTAAAACCGGCACGTTTTAAAAGGAATTATTTATATTTCTAAAGAGAGGACCTATTATGGAGAACTTACTTATTTCTCTAAAGAGAGAACTTGAAGAGGAATTAATTACTTATTTTCTTAAAAGGGGACCTACTAAAAAGGAATTAAGACTTCTTTATTTTACTTTCTTCTTTTAGGAGGGCGTTTGTAAAGAGGAGATTTTATTAAAAAGCAATTATTTAGAGAGCTTCTCTAAAGAGAGAACCTTGAGTTCGTAGCTATACTATAGTCCCTTTATAAAGGAATTATAATAGATTTATCTAGTTTACAATATGGTTTAGGAAGCATTTATAGGTATCTTAACTAATACCCTCTATTAGTTAAGAAAAGTAACATAGGAACCCTATATATCTACTTATACGTAAATCCTCTAAACATTATAAAGTTAGATATAACGTGGTTTATTAGTTAGCCGCGTATATTAGTTAGCCGCGCACCTTTCCCTATATCTATAATAACATCTAGTATTTCTTAACTATATTATATTAAATTTATTATTAGTTATTACTATTATAATCTTCTAGTAATTCGATATCCTTAGAATAGGTTTATATATTATAACTAGACTTGCTATATATATTATAGCGTCTCCAAGCTAGCTAGGCTCTCTTTAATAGACACCCTTCCATATCTTCTTAAGGTATTAGATATTTATATTTTTATTTCTCTTTTAATAAACCCTTTGAATCCTCCATATTAAGTACTCCTTTAAGCTAGACCTATATCATTTTAGCCCTCTAGCGTTTTATAAATACTATATTTATATCCTTAAGTATATAAAGCTAATTAATTAAAAGAGTAAGTAAGTATATTATTACTTATATACCTATTAATAATTACTTAAATATAATAATAATTAGTATTAGTAAGCTTCTTTAATAAGTAGAGATCTAACTTTTAATAAGGTTAGATTATAAGATAACTTATTATAAGTTAGAAGGCGTTTATAACTACTAAAGTAATAATATTAAAGGGTTAGCTATAGGAGGTATAAGTATTTTTAAATATATATTAAGCTTCTAGATAATATAATCTAGATTCTATATTAAAATTCTAGCGCCTAGGAATATAGATTCAATATTTTCCTTACTCAAAACCTTATCATAAGCCTAGTAGAAGGCAATAAAGAACTTAGACTTAGTAATATAGTTTATAGAGGCTTAGATAAAGAGGTTAATTTTATTACTATATACGCGTTTTAGAGGTAAATAAAGGGTAATTATATAATAGCTAGAGTAGATATAGCAAATATATAGGTATACTAACTATGATAATATTATTCTACTTATAGTGATTATTAAATTTAGCTAATAAATAGCTCTTATAGCTATTAATAATAAGTATATAGTAGATACCCTTAGTTCGGTTTCTAGTATTTTTATTAAAGTATTTAATCTAATTAAGACCTGTCAAATTATCTATCTATCTATTAGTAGTAAGCTTAATAACCTAGTTACCTAGAAAACCTAATTCTATAGTCTAACTAACAAGGTAATATATACCCTTAATAATTATAAGTAAAGGGATATACTACCCACCTAAGTGAATAAATTTAATAACTATAACCTATTTATAATTACTAGGCTAGATAGGCTTCACGTTACTATATTACTTAGCGCGTATTACTACTATTAACGTACTAATTATACCTATTATAAAGCTAGTCTTATTGAAATTATCAAGGTTTTTCTCTTAGATTTTCTCTTAGATTTTCTCTTAGATTCTATATTTAGTTATTATATTATATAATAATATAAACTACTTTAAAATAACCTCTAGGTCCTCTTAAAGAGCCCTTTAATAATTATATAGATAAATAAATATAGTTTTTAAAGTAAGGTATAAGTTTATAAACTGCTTAGCTTATTACCTACTAATAGGCCTATTATTATATACTTATAGTAGGAGATTAGCTATATTTTCTATCCTAGCGAGGCGTAAAGGAAATCCTCTAATATCCTATTTAATAATATATTAGAGAAGTATTTTCTCCTCAATTAGATCGAGTTTATATTATTAAGGTTAAGTAGGTTTATATTAAGGTTGATTATTTATTCTATTGTATAAAGAGCTTTTAGGGATATTATAGTTCTTTGCTACATACTATATACTTAGCTTTTAGCTTATAGTATATATCAGTTAGATCGCCTTAATAATAAGAAGGATTTTATCTTCTTATAAGTAAATTAGTATTATAGTTATAAAGTAATTATATATTAAATATAGAAGCGGTTAATAACTAAGCGGGTCTGGGAAAAAGTGCGTAGCTAACTAATATACGCGGCTAACTAATAAACCACGTTATACTATACTAGGGCTTATTATATTATAGCTAAACGGGCTATTAAAGCTCTTATAGCCTAGAAAGGCTACTATATAAAATACCTCCTTAGCCTAAAAGGTCGACCTTCTAATCAGGAAAATATTACTATATAAGAGATAACTCCTTAATTAAAGAGGTCTTTCTTAAGAGGTTCTTATAGCTAGAAGTATAAGAAGTTCTATAAGTAGGGCCTTATACTTCTCTCTCTTCTTCTTCTTTATCTAACTTATAATAAATTCTTAAAGATATTAGTATTAAACTCTATATATAAAAACGCTAAGCTTATATAAGTTATACCCTTTCATATAAGTTATATATGAAGGATTACTATAGAGTTTAATATTAATATGATTAATAAAACCTACTCCTTTATCGACTACTCCGTTATATATAGAGAGTATATTATTAATATAGCCCTTAAGAGGGCTATCTTTAATACCCCTATATAGGAAACTTATAATTATATTATAAATAAGTAAGTTAATTTAGTAGGAGAAGTTAAGTAGGTTAAAGTATACCCTATAGAGTAGCCCTTCTCCAAATAGGTCCTCTATAATATTTAGGTAGAGGTAGCCCTTTAGGGGAATATTAATAAGTATAGCTTATACTGACTATAATATAGGGAGTATATTACTAATAATAGTATAGCTACTAGTAGATAGAGTAGTAGTAGAGGTAGTATTAGCAGCGGGTGTAGTATATAAGAGGATACGTTAATAGTTTAGTAGTTTAAATTATCAAAAACCACGTTATTATTAAAGTATAAAGTTAAAGATTAAAAGGCTATAGGTATATATAAGTGCGGCTATATTTAGTAGAGGTAGTTAGTAAATTAGGAGGTTATTAGGTTATAATTATATAACCGCAGGCTATCTATGTAATTAGGAGGCGCGGAGCTAGAAGGTCTATTGCACTTAAGTAGGGAAAATCACTATATAGTAGCTAGAGGCTAAATAGAGAACCTTCTTAAAGAAGGGATTACTTAGAGTGAAATATTTAGGGTTTTTATTTTTTGTTTTAAAAAATCTTACTAACTCTAGAGAGGAAATACTTTAAATAGGGGGTCTCTATTTACTTATTATTTAAAATAGGTTTTAAAGTAATAGAAATAATAAAATTAAAGGAAAATAAAAAAGGAGAAAACTAAAGAGTTAAAATAATACAATTAAATGATTTGTATGGGTTTTATAGGGGACTTAATACAGATCTTTGTATCTCAAAAGAATAAATATTATTATTATAAGCTAATTAAAATAAACCTATTAGACCTTTGTTATTAATAGAGTAGCCATTAATAAGAAGCCTTTCTAATACTTATTATAACTTAGATAAAATAGATATAATCATTTTAAGTAGGATATATATAGGAGAAAGTAGTAACAAAGAGAATAAATTGAAGGGGCTATAAAGTTTCAAAGTTAGAGTTAGTGAAGTTATAAGGAGGGGAAGTAGAGAAGGGGTTGATTAAGTACTAGAGATAAGAGAAACAGGGATAATAGGAGGGGAGACTTTTAAGAAAAGAAGGAAATAGCTTAAAGTTACTATAACTTAACCTATTCTAGTAGTTAATGCTAAAGCTAATAATAAGAGCCCTCTTAAGGGCCATACCGACAATGCGCTCTCTATATATAACGGAGTAGTCGATAAAGGAGCGGGTTTTATTAATTATATTAATACTAAGTATAAGAATACCGAAGGTATATCTTAATAGTTCTATTATAACCTTATGAAGGTTAAATAAACTTTAATACATAAGTATAGTATATATAGTTATATATCCATATAATATCTCTTTAAGAACACTTTGATAACTATAAAACACAGAATAATAATCATAATAATATTTCCTTTAGGGAATAAATACTTCAAAAATCTATATAAATTCTAATAATACTAGTAGTCTTATATATATATATAATCCTTATACTTATAGCTATAAGTATATAAAAATAGTGCACGGACTACTTAGTGATCCGAGCACGATTCTACTAAATAAGCTTAATATCTAGCCGTTTAGTAGCTATGTTTTAGAATATTACCCCTTACTTATTAAGGGTAGGATTTATAACTTAGAAATAATACTAATAATATTAACGATTTCTCAATTAATCTATTTTAATAAAAATGCTTCCTTATGCTTAAATATATTAGCTTTTATTATAATTGAAACTAGCCTATTAATATCTATTATTTAGGCTGCTTTAGCGTCCCTTTTGCTATCTATATACCTATTCTTATACTAAACTCTCTAGTAAGCTCTTTCATATTCTTTATATTAAAGGGTATACCTCGCGTAAGCTTAGCGGTTTTATATATAGGATCTAGTGCTAATATAGTTAAGGATTTAGTATAGGTTATAGGAATAATGATAAGGAAGAGGGAGAGGTATAAGGCCCTACTTATAGAGCTTCTTATACTTCTAGCTATAAGAACCTCTTAGGAATGACCTCTTTAGTTAAGGAGTTATCTCTTATATAGTAATATTTACCTCGCTAGAAGGTTAACCTTTTAGGTTAAGGAGTTATCTTAAATCATAGCTTTTATAGGGCGTCTAGCTACTACATAGTGATTTTACCTACTAAAGTGTAATAGACCTTCTAACTCCACGCCTCCTAATAATATATAGCTTTTAGTTACGTGATTATAACTCTCTTAACTATAGCTATACTTATATATACCTATAGCCTCACGATCCTTAACTTTATATTAAAAATAACTTGGTTTTTAATTATTTAAACTATAAAACTATTAACGTATACTCTTATATACTACCTATACTACTAATACCGCCTCTATTACCGCTTTATTCGCTTGTCCTCTTATTTAATTAAGTTAGCTAACGCCTTTATAGCTATGCTATTATTAGTAACGCTCTCTCTATGATAAAGTAATTAGTATAGGCTATACCTACTAACCCCTAAGGGGCCTAGGCTACCTCTACCCTAATAATATAGAGGACTTACTTAAAGAAGGGCTACTCTATAGGGTATATAATAACCCGCCTAGCTTCTATTACTAAGTCTACTTACTTAGCTATAATATAATTATAAGTAACCCCTCTAGGGGTATTAATAAGAGCCCTCTTAAGGGCTATATTAATAATATACTCTCTATATACAGTAGAGTATTTAATAAAAGAGTAGGTTTTATTAATTATATTTATATTAAACTCTCTACTAATCTCTTGCGCGTTATTAGTATTAAAGGGCGTACTTCGCATAGGCTTAGAGTTTTTATATATAGGGTTTAGTACTAATATCTTTAAGGATTTATTATAGGTTAGATAAGGAAGAGGGAGAGGTATAAAGCCCACTTATAATAGTAGAGCTTCTTATACTTCTAGCTATAAGAACCTCTTAGGAAAGACCTCTTTAGTTAAGGAGTTATCTCTCGTGTAGTAGTATTTATAGTACCTTACTAGAAGGTAGGTTAAGGAGTTATCTTATATAGTATCTTTTACCTTGCTAGAAGGTCGACCTTTTAGGTTAAGGAGTTATCTCATATAGTAGCTTTTACAGCACCTTACTAGAAGGTTTAGCAAGGGCGTTACTATAAGAGCCTTAGTAGCCCGTTTAGCTCAAATATAATTAGCCCTAATATAGCATATATCTAACTTTATATAAGGGTTTGCTTCTAAGTAGGAATAATATGGTTCTTATATTATTTTCCTAAACTAGTAGAGGGTATAGGTTAAAATACCTATATCGTATTTCCTAAATTATACCTACGAACTAGGTGAATTTATTATAGTCCTTTTGCGAAGGGGCTGCGGCGTAATTCCGAACTTAATAGCTTTTATAGCACCTTACTAGAAAGTTAACCTTTAGGTTAAGCAGTTATCTTATATAGTAGCTATTACCTTATTAAAAGGTTTAGCGAGGGCGTTACTACGAGAGCCTTAGTAGCCTATTTAGGTCCAATGTAATTAGCCCTAGTATAGTATATCTAACTTTATATAAGGGTTTTCTTCTACGTAGGAAGATATAGGGTTCCTATATTATTTTCCTTAACTAGTAGAGAGTATAAGTTAAAATACTTATATAGTATTTCCCGAGTTATACTTATAAACTAGGTAAATTTATTATAATCTTTCCATAAAGGGGCTGCGGCGTAATTCTAAACTTAATACTAAAGCTAAAGTTATAATCCTTTTTAAATAAATCTTATAAAGGGACTTAGAGCTTATTACTACTCTCTCTTATAGTAGGTATTTAGGGCTTATTACTATTATCTTAAGTTATTATTATTGTTAATATAAATAAAGAGTAAGAGGTAGTAGATCTAAGTATTAAGAAGGGAATTAATACAGGAAAGAGTAATATGGTTAGTATTAATATTAGAAAGCACTAATTAACGCTAAATATATTTAATTTACTTAAAGGACTTATAAAAAGTTAAGATTAATATTAATAAAATAAGTAATTAATATAAAGTAAGAAGAGGGGAAATTGAAAGAGAGCTTTGAATAATTATAAGATTAATAGAAAGTAATAAAGTTAATAAGTAGAAGATATAATATTTTTAGTAATTATCGTAGTAGTAGAAAGTATTACAATAGAGTATAAAAAGAGGGAAATAATAGTTCTACTAACATAATAATAGATTATAAACTATTAATCATTAATATAAAGAGTATAGCGGGAAGAATTATATTTACTATTAATAATAAGAGATTCAAAACCTAACTTATAATATTCAATAATACCTTTAGAGATCTTAAGTTAGAAGTAGAGATTAAACTGTTAGTAACTAGACCTAAGGTCTCTATTAATATTATAGATATATATAAGAGGAGGCTTAGTATTATGAAGTAATAAATAATATCTATTTAGTTTATTTAATTTTATTAATCTATAGTTAGTAGCGATATAGGAATAACATAGTTAGCTAATAAGGTAGGTTTTATAAGGGGTTATATAACTTCTCGTTAGGTCCTAGTTATTCCAACCTAAGCTATAGATCTAAAGCTAGATCTAGCTTACTAGGTAAGTAAGAGTCCTACCTAATAAGTAGGTAGGCGAATATTCCTATAATACCCTCTACTAGTCAAGAAGAATAATATAAGAACCCTATATATTCCTACTAGTAAACAAATATTTATATAAGGTTAGATATATACTATATTAAGGCTCATTATATGAGATAACTCCTTAACTAAAAACGTCAAGTTTCTAGCGAGTTATTATTAATATTACTATAGGAAAGAGAGTAAAGTTATTATACTACTACTATATCCTTAGAGTGCTATAACTCTATTACTATAGAATATATAGTGATTCAAAGTATATCTTAAGATCTCGCTCTAGTTTATGCGTCGAATTAAATACCTTATAATACTATATAACTAGGGTTTAATATATTTTAAATATATTAGAAACCTACGCTTAAGGGTTTTACCTATAGTAAGGTAAATAAAGGCGAAATAAGGTGCTATATCTAAGCGTTCTTAGAAATATACATATATAACAAAGCGCTAATATGCATATGACTGAAACTATACTAATTTTTACGCTACTATATATGTAATAAAGCGCGCCTAAGCGTATAAGGGTCCTTAGTAAAACTACTACCTACTTATATCTACCTTTTCCCCTAGCCTTTCTACGCTTTAGATATAGTATTATTTTTGATATATATACCTATTATAATTAAATTCTCTTCTCTATTCGAATATTATATTGGAATTATAAATAAGCTTATATATTTCTATATGTTACCTATATTTAAGTTCTTAAATATTGTTATACTTGTCTACCTCTATATATTTACCCCTATAAGTATTACGCCGTGCTTATAATTACTATATAAGAGATAACTCCTTAAGAAAAGAGGGTTTTCTCAAGAGGTTCTTATAGCTAGAAATATAAGAAGCTCTATTATAAGTAGGGCTTTACGACTCTCTCTGTTCTTTATCTATAAAGTACCAAGTATACTTATAATATATAATAAGTTCTTAGAAATATTCGTACTAAATCCTATATATAAAAGCGTTAAACTTATATAAGATATACCCTTTAATAGATTTAATAGGAATAATATATAAGAGATTGGTAGATAGCTTAATATTAATATAGTTAAGAAAACCTACTCTTTTCTTAATTACTCTATTCTATATAGAGAGTATAATATTAATATAACCCTTAAGAGGGTTCCTCTTAATACCCCTATGAGAGAATGAATAATATACTACTATATTATAGCTATATTATAGCCCCCTCGTAAAAAGACTATAATAAACTTCCTTAGTTTATAGGTATAATTTAGGAAATACTATATAAGTATTTTAATCTATACCCTCTATTAGTTAAGGAAAGTTATAAGATATTATAGTATTTTATATTATAAAATACTAGTATATACTATAATACATACCTATATACTATATAGAGGTATATTATATAACACAGTATTATTAATACTATATATACTATGTATAGAAACCTCTAGAAAGCAGTAGAACCTCGTGGAAACTGCTAGGATTCTAGCCTCTAATAAGGTTAAACCTTATATATAATAAGGTTACTAGCTTGCGTAAGCTAGTAGCTATATAAGGAAATAAGTAGGGCTTGATTTCTAAGCAGCTTACGCGTTATAGAAGGTTCTAGATACCTTACCTCTAGTATAAATAAGAGGTAAATCCCTCTTAGAAACTCCCTCTTTTAGATAGTAACGAAGAATACTATTACTTCTTTTACTATTACTATTATTACCCCTGCTTACGTAACGATTATATAACCTACCGACTAATAGGTTATAAGCCCAGCTTACTAAGCTAATAACGATAACAATAACGATAACGAAAAAACGAACGAACGAAACGAGATTCGAACCCCGAACCCCTCGATAAAAATCCACGAAAACTATACCGCTATACTATACGATATTATTATACTATAACCAGCTATAATGGACGCTAAATTCACTGTTCCTAAGCTGGAAGGAGCCTCTAACTATACTACTTGGGCTTTAAGAGTTAAGGCTCTTTTAGCTAGCAAGGAGATAACTATAGACTTAGAGGCGCCTATAAGCGAGACTAATAAAGACCCTAACAGTAAAGCTTTAGCTTATATACAGCTATTATATACTAATAGGCCTCTACGGGTTATAAAAGACGCTAAAACAGCGCCTAAAGCCTGGAAAAAACTCGCTAATTTATATAAGCCTAAGGGATTATATTGCAAAAACTGCAAAAAAGCAGGCCATTCTGAAGAGAATTGTGCCTTTTTACACCCTGAAAAAGCCCCTAAATAGTGGAATAATAAGGGTAATAACAATAATAATAAAGCTGAGAAAACAACTAAACAGAATAAACCCTCAGCTGAAACAGTTAATATAACTATTGATATAGCTAAAACAGCTGAAAAAACAGCTAATATAGCTGAAAAATGCACTAATAACTGCTATAATAGCAGTAATAAATGCAGTGCTAATATAACTATAGCTAATATAGCTATAGAAGAAGACCTCGACCTTATGGATATAAACTATGAAGGAAATAATACTCCTCTAGCAGTTAATAACTTCTATGAAG
>JAOQIF010001312.1:0-21013 GCA_026260285.1 Colletotrichum sansevieriae
AAAGGTTTTCTTAGCGTAATACTTCTCTATTTTTCCTATAAGGTTTTTAGAGAAAGCATAATATC
Source organism: Colletotrichum sansevieriae (assembly GCA_026260285.1). Taxonomy (NCBI): domain Eukaryota; kingdom Fungi; phylum Ascomycota; class Sordariomycetes; order Glomerellales; family Glomerellaceae; genus Colletotrichum; species Colletotrichum sansevieriae. The sequence continues at coordinate 66 of JAOQIF010001312.1, forward strand.
TTAAGCAGTAAGCTATATATAAGTCTATATATACCTTAAGGGGGGGTATAAGATATACTATAATACATACCTATATACTATATAGAGGTATATTACATAACACAGTATTATTAATACTGTATATACTGTGTACAGAAACCTCTAGAAAGCAGTAGAACCTCGAGGAAATTGCTAGGATTCTAGCCTCTAATAAGGTTAAACCTTATATATAATAAGGTTACTAGCTTGCATAAGCTAGTAGCTATACGAGGAAATAAGTAGGGCTTGATTTCTAAGCAGCTTACGCGTCATAGAAGGTTCTAGACACCTTACCTCTAGTATAAATAAGAGGTAAATTCCTCCTAGAAAACTCCCTCTTTTAGATAGCAACGAAGAATACTATTACTTGTTTTACTATTACTATTATTACCCCTGCCTACGTAACAATTACGTAACCTACCGACTAACAATAACTTCGTTTTTTATCCTATTATTTCCTTTTAAAAGAGGGTAGTTATCCTAATAGTAGCTTCGTTTTAGTTCTCTAGCTATTTGCCCTTTATCTAGCGAGCACCTTTTTATACTATACCCTTATAATAACTTCGTTTTTTATCCTATTATTTCCTTTTAAAAGAGGGTAGTTATCCTAATAATAGCTTCGTTTTAGTTCTCCTGCTATTCGCTCTTTATCTAGCGAGTACCTTCTTATACTATGCCCTTATAATAACTTCGTTTTTTATCTTATTATCCCCCTTTTAAACGGGTATATCATAAGGCTATTAAGTAGGTCGGATAGCAACTATTATTACTAATTTACTATATCTATCTCCCGGTAGGTAGTACTTACTATAGTAAGTAACTGCTATTCTTTGCTATCTAAAGTTATATCTACCTTTGAGATAGTTTAGTAAGGTCTCTTTAGCTATTTATAAAATAACGGCTTTTTCCTACCCTAGGGTTAGTTCTTTTCCCTCCTTATTATACCTTATTATTTAATAACTATATTCATATTATCCAAGCCCTTTATTAAGACTTCGTAGACCCTCCCTATCTTTTAATACTTCCTTAAATATCATAAGCGCTAAGAGCCTTATTAGCTGACTCCTCGCTAAGTATAGCCCTACTAAGGCTAAACTTAGTAATAGTAACTATTAGCATGATTAGGCGGGTAGCAGCGAACCCTATATTAGTTATACGCTATAGCTCCCTAAGAATACCTAGGTTATTTATACCTATCGCTATAATAGTAATCATACGTATAAGTTATGCTAGGTTTATAGTATTAAGTGCTATAGGGTGAGTTCAGCAACCGTTTAGTAGAGGTATAGGCTAACTTTTCCTATTTCTAGATTCCTATTTATCTTATTAATACTACTCGTTTCTATTAGAACTAGGTTAAGTATTATATCTATATAATTACTACTAGCTAGTATTAATAGCGCGAGATCTTCTATATCTTTATAGCTATAGAGCAGGGGCAGGAGCTTCTCTAATACCTCTATAACTAGTTAGTAAACCCTGCTAGTCTTAAGCCTAGTTCTAAGAACTATAAGAACTAGCTCCTCGCTATAAGTATTGAGGAGAGTATAGCTTTATATACCTAGGTATATCTATAGGTTTCGCTTGAGGTAGGTTTTACCTTATAATTAATCTCGCCCTTTTATTAGTCTAATATATATTTATAAGCAGCTCGCTAGGCTAAGAATAAGGTTTTAGTTAAGGAGATTATAGTATAGCTTAATAATGCTCTCCCTATTTACTTATATAATAAGACCTATATCTTTAAGTAGGCTACCTTTTTTAATAAGCTTACTAATATCCTAATAATATAGCTTTTAAAGAGCGATACCTATATATCCGCGCTTCCTTTATAGGAGCCTTTAAAGGTCTAAGGTTCTTATATACTTCGTAATATTTACTACTAAGCTCCCGTTGCTATTTTTAAAGTTATTAATAGTAATCCCACGCCTCGACTAAATTCTTAGAAGAAGGTTAGTAATACCTTAGTAATAGCTTAGCAATACTAGGTTTATAATAGCGAGGAGGATAAGTCCTTAGCTATAGAGGATAGCGACTCCGATAAAGCTATAGAGAGCAATAGTTAGGGTAGTAATAGTAATATTACTAGTAATAGCTCTGAGGAGGAGAGCGAGGATAATAATAATAATAACGAGGGTAATAATAATAATAATAAGTAGTAGTGCTAGTAGAACTTTAGCGAGAGTGCGGTAGACTTCTATAGTAATATAAGGTTAGATACCTATAGGGTTTATATTACTTTTATAGAGGGGGGTCTTCTCTTTAGCGTTTTAGCTATCTTATAGTTAATTAACTTTTCTTATTAATCTATACTACTCGTTATCCTACTTATAATATAACGTATACTACTATCTCTTAAATCTAGCGAGGATTTGCAAAGCGTTCGCTAAGTATTCTTCAGGCTCCTAGGTATTATACTCTACTAGCTAGCCTTTCTATTTAACTAAATATAAGGGGCTTATTAGTACTTCCCTCTATAATATAATATCCTTAATTTCTTATTCCTCAGGGTCTTCTTTAAGGTCTAGGAGCTACCCCTTAGCGAGCTTTTAGCTATATTATAGCTCGAGTAGAGTAATAGAGAAGATATTATACGCTCTGCTATACTTCTCTAGGAGTTATACTCTATAGGTATTAGAGCTTATAACTTCTATAACTAGTATAGGAATAAATCTTAGGGCGAGCTTTTACTAACCCTTTATAAAATAGAAGTTCTTTATTAAAAGTCTTATAATATCTCTAATATAATATAATTATACTTTTCTTCTAGTATTCGCATTCTTAGCTTATACCTTAGTTATATATTGCTAGGTTTTAGCTATTCTTTAGTAAACCTCTATTAGCTTCTTAAGCTTTTTATTAACCCCTTAGGTCCTAATCTCCACGTTTAGCAAGCAGTAGTTAACTATTCGAGGGTAGTATCTTATAAGGGCTTTAAATAGGGATATACTAATAGTAGTATATTTACTATTATTATATAAAAATTCGGCCTTAACTAGTTATATTGCCTATTAGTTGCACAAGCCTTTGCTAAACTTTATAAGATATATAATTAAGGTCTAGTGCGTTCTTTTAGTCTAACTATCTATCTATAGGTACTATATAGTAGAGATGCACCCTTCTATATCTCAGGCCTTAGTCTAGTCTCGCTAGAACTAGCTAGTAATTAGTTTATCTTAGTTACTAATAATAACCTCTAGCATGCTATATTAGCACTTGATCTCTTAATATAGGACCCTTACTAAACCTATAGCATCTAGTTGCTTAGTTATTACTAAGAACTATACTACTTTAGTTATCTAATATATAATTACTAGGATTATATTATAAGTAACTCCATTATCTTAGTAACTTTCTAGCAAGCTAGTTAAGAAGTCTAAGGAAATCTATTAGAATAGGTATACTAGTAGTTCTAGTATTTGCAGTAGCCCGTATAGCTTATACTATAATATACGTACCCCTTAGTAGCGCGGGTACTTAGCGATATATCGCTGCATATCCTCTATTAAATATAGCTAATAAAACTTTTATAAAATTAGCTTAGCTATCTTATTTACTCCTATATACCCTAATCTAGGCATATTATAATAGTTTTTTAGGATTTTATAATAGAGGGATCCCTCTTCTGGGATAATAAGTCTTCTTCTAAACTAAAGGATATTATTCTTATTAACTTAGTATCCTTAGTATTCCCTAGTATCCTAGCGAATCTTAGCTATAATATCTCTATAAAAGGGGTCTTTAGCTTATAATCCTCTAACTATCTATTTAAGATCTGCGCCTAGTTATAGCATATAAGCTGTTTTATCCTAAATAAGCTCCCTTATTATAGCATATAGGATATACTATTCTAGTATAATAACCCTAGCTCCCCCTGAGTCCTCTAGCCTGTTGCTATTCTCTCGTAGAGCAGTTAGCGTAGCACCTATATATGCTTTCGTACGGGTAATAGCGCTAATATATATAGTTATATATAATAGCTTATTAGTACCTATTATAGGGTAGTGCTAACTTAAGGGTAAGGATCCCTTAACCTTAGAGCTAGCCCTCTAGTAAGGTTCTTATATGCTTCGCTAGATAGCTTAGGTATAAGTTCTTATAACTACTATAGTTTCTTTAAGCTTAGCAATATACTAGCGAATATTTACTAAAAGCTAGCTAATAAGCCTAAGTTTCTTTCTAAGGGTAGGAAGTATATTATCCACCTTAGTATCTTCTATTATATAATTAGGGCGTTATAATAGTCTATCTACTGGATTAGTAACCCCTAACTTATACTAGATTTTAAAGTTAAATACTAATAGATAGTAGACCTATTGCGCAAGTCTTTTATAAATATCCCGCATAGGTATAGCGAGCACTCCTTTTAGTATTATATAGTCTATAAATATTACGAATTTCTTAGGGAGTCCTTATAGGTACTATGCCTAGTAATCTAAACTTTCTATAATAGCAAGGAGTTCCTATTACCCTATAGCCTAGCGCCTCTCTATATCTAAGAGCTTCTTTAACTAGAAGGCTACTAAGTGCTAAACTATGCTATGCTTCTATAAAAGCACGCTAGATGCTGCCTAAGTAGATATATTAGTCTTAACCCTAGTTTCTAATATTAGGTTATAGTATCTTAGTATTAGGGCTTTAGCGAATGCTCTCTAAAGTATCTTAAATATAATCTATATCTCCCCTATCTAGGCGAAGGCTCCCGACTTCGTGCTATTCTAGCTTCTCTTAAGCGTATTAGTTATAAGGGCTATAATATAAGAATTTCTTATAATAAACTTATAGTAAAAGTTATAGAAACTAAGGAATACTTAGATATCTCTAAAAGACTTTAGTACTAGCTATTTAGCAACTACTCGGACTCTATCTAGGTCTATCCTAATACTATCTTAGGTAATATAGAACCCTAGAAAATCTACTTCTATCTAATAGAAGTTATACTTCTTTAGTTTTATAAATAGCTTAGCAGCCCTTAGGTAGTATAGGATAGTATAGAGGTCCTTAGTATATTATTCCCTTATATCTAAGTAGATTAGAATATTATCTAGGTATATAACGCAGCAAGTATCTAGAAGGTTAGTAAGTATTTAGTAAATATACGCCTAAAAAGTTGCTAGGGTATTTATAAGCCTAAATAGTATTATAGTATACTCGAAGTACTTATATCGCATTCTAAATACTATTTTCTACCTATCTGCCTTATTAATTATAATTTAGTAGTATACCTCGCTTAAGTTAATCTTTAAAATAAACTTTGCTCTAGCAAGCCTATCTAGAAGCTTGCTAATTAGTAGCAGAAGGTAATAGTTCTTTATTATGATTTTATTTAATCCCCTATAGTCTATATATAGTTATAGGCTTCTATCCTTCTTAGGTATAAATAAACTAGTGCTCCTATAGAGCTAGTTAAGCGGTATATATAGCCTGCTACCTCTATATCCTAGATATACTTAGCGAGTATCTATAACTACTCTATTAATATAAGGTATATTAGTCTATATAGGGGTTCCTTGCTAGGTTTTAGTTCGATATAGTATACTACTTCCTTTAGCTTTAGAACTTTCTTTGCGTTCTCCTTATTAAAAATATTAATAAAGTCTTAAAGTTCCCTAGGAATCTTCTTCTCCTACTTATTATCTAGTAAGTCTTCGCCTAAGGACTCTATATCCTTCTTATTAGAGCTTATAGCGCTTATTAGATATATAATATAAGCTTATTAGCTATTCTCTATAATCTCTTAGATAATTACTTCTAGCTTAGCGAGCAAGAGGGGTTTATATAACTAGGTATATATATAGGTATTTATATAGATACCTTCCTATCTTATTAAGTTATTAGATAGAAGGATATCTCTTGCTCCTTTAGAGTAAGGGCTTATAATAAAAGCCTAGCAAATCTTCTATAAGTAACCCTAACTATTTATAAGGAAGAATATAAGCTAGTAGACCTTGCTTATAGGTATAGGCCTTCCCTAGAAATCTACTAATTCAAGGGCTATAATACTAGTAGCCTCCTTTAGTTAGAGCTTCTTAATAAGGTCTTCTTATATAACGTCTACTACTATATAGGTATCTATATTAACCTCTAGTTTAACTTCGCTAGATACTTAGAGCGCTAATACCTATCCTTTAATAGTCTATCCTACTAGAACCGAGGTGATTTCTAGCGTAGTGCCCCTTAGGGTTATATCTATACCTACTTATTTCCTGAGTCTTTAGTATTAGTTATACTAGGTATTATAATTACGCTTATTTTGCCCTGCTTTAGGTTTAGGTTCTAATTGCTACCTATTAGCTATATACGGGGTTCGGTATAGTTAGGGGAGATATAGCTATACTTCTTATAGTTATAGTATTAGGGTCCCTAGGAGTTAGTAGATATATTACTAGCGCTAGGCGTTATGCGAGCGTCTACTAAGTAGTTATTCTAGGATAGGGTCTCTAGGTAGCGATCCCTTAAGTCTATTAACCTAGGGGGTTGCGAGCTGCTCTTATAAGGGCAGTCTAGAGAGCCCGAGTGTAGTTACTTATATAACTTAGAATAACTAGCAGACGTTCCCCTATATCTCCCTTTTATAATCTCCTATAATCTCTATATATATAGGGCGATAGTATATATATTAGTATAGTTAATATCCTACTTAAAGAGTTTATCCTTTAGGGTCCTAATAAGGCCCTAAAAGAAGGCGTGCGCCTTTGTATTACTAGTGCTCAGCTTGCTAAGTGCTTAGTTAATAGACTCCTATCGAGCCTAATATATAATTAGTTTCTTATTATCCTTCTAGTAGCACTATCTTAGAGTATTATAGTAGTTTTATTCTTAGAGCTTAGGTATAATATGCTACCCTCTTATAAAGATTCTAAAGTCTTCCTATTTAATATCTATCTAGTTCTCTAACTTATTTATAAGTATTTGCTAATAATTCCGCTATTCTATTTATAGGGTATGCTCTATTATACTCAAAGCCTACTAGATATACTAGCTATTAGAGCAGCTAGGGCGGTGCTTATAAGCCTCTTTAACTATAATAAGCTAATCTTCCCTTATTATACTAGTAGATTCGCTAGTAAGGCGTGCTATATTATAATTTAGGGGTTTTTTATAAACCTTAGGCGATCTCTTAGCAGGAGCTCGGTTGCTTAATATAGTAGTAATTAGCTCCTATTAGTTAGCTATTATAATTATAATCTATTATATTAGCACTTAGCTAGTTGCTTTATCTAGCCCTCTAGCGTAGGCTAGCCTATTAGCTATAGCTATAGATATCTAGCCTATTAGCCCGTCTAGTTTATAGGAATAGGTCTTATATACCCTATTCTCCCGTATATACTTAGCATCTATATAGTAAGCATTTAATATAAGTAGCTTATTCTCTTCAGGGCCCCTAGCCTCGCTTAAAGCATAGCTTCTTACCTCCCCTTATTAGCTTATATCATCCTCTAATTGCTTACTAAGGTTAGCTTCCTTATAAAGGTTTATATAGGCTATTTCGCTCCGCTCTTAGCGAATATTAAGTATAAGTTCTTTAGCCTAATTAGTAGGCGTTACTTAGGTATATAATACTATTATTATTACTAACCTTTCTAAAGCAGGGTAGAAGCAAAAGAATTATAAAGGTATTAAGGGGCTAAGAGCTATAGTTAGATTAAACTAATAGTAGAAGTACTTAAAAGGTAGAATCTATATTATTATATTACTTTTGCTTGCTTCTTCTAAGATCCTTTATTTCTAGCCTTTAGTAAGTATTTACTAAGTCTTTGCTATAAGGGTTCTATGCCCTAGACCTATAGGCCTCTCTATCCCTTCGGCCTATAGTAGCTAAAGCGTCTCCGGTTTCTCCGGTCTGGGTATCCAGTCCCTTACACTTAAGAGCTAGGTCTACTCTAGCTTACCCTTATTAACTATTAATAATAATAATGCCTAGTTTATTAAAATACCTAAAGTATCTATTTTTATAGATATTAAGAGTACTAATCCTAAGTATCTAAAGTTTAATACTTAGCTCTTTTATATTAAGATATACTTTAATAATAGAGAGTATTATAATAAATCCTAACGCTTTAAGTATATACTCTCGCACTTTAGAGGAACTATTTATAATATCTTATCTCCCCTCTTTTCAAGTAACTTACTTTAAATTACTATAATAAAATAGCTTATTAAGGAGCTAAAAGGGTATCTTTATTAACCTAGTCTAGTATAATAAGGCCTAAATAAAGCTTAATACTCTTACTATCTTATTTAAGGATATCTAGATTAAATAAGCTACTTTTACTAAGCTTACTTATAAAACTAAGCTTCTAGAGTCCTAATAGCGCTAGAGGTTCTATAAGAAACTACCCGCTTCCCTCTAGAACTAGTGCTCTATTCATTATATAAATAGTGCTTTTAACTTTTAGAATTATATTACTTAGGTCTATATTATAGCTTATATTATAGCGCTCTCTAATAACCGCCTAGCTAACTAGATTGCTATATAAGGCTCTGCTCTAGTAGGTTATAAACTTCCTTCTAGTAGAGGAAACCCCTATGTATAAGCCTATATTAACTAGGATTAAATCCCTAAGGCTTTATATAAGAAGCTATATAACTAGGGCGCTTACTTTATTTATAATAATACTTGCTATACCTCGCGGGACTACCCCTATAAGAAAGCTAGAGCTACTATAAGTATTACTAAGCCTATTGAGGCTATTAAGAATAACCTAGAGCTAGTAGCAAACTAGAGCCCTTAGTAAAAGCAGACTCCTTACTAAGGTGGAATTAAAGAGATTAGTAATTAGTAATAATATCTATTAACTTATAATAACTAATTAGTAATAAACTACTACAGAAAGAATTAGTTCTAGTTTATAATAAATATAGTATTCGCCTTAGAGCCCTTCTTAATACTAGAGTCAATAGCTACGCTTTTATAAATACCTATATAATCCCCTTATTAAAGGAGTTTTATTATACTAAATATAATAAGTTACAACACCCTATCTTAGCTACTAGATTTAATAAAGAGCTATTAGATACTATAACTAAGGTATAAATAACTTATATATAAATAAACTATTAAGAATTAATATAAATACCCCTCTTCTAACTTGATATAGGGAGGTATAACCTTATCCTTAGCTACTTATAGTTTGATTACTATGATATTAGTATAAATATATACTATTAGCGCTTATACTAGCCTAATAATACCATCATAGCTCGAGATCTCTCTTAAATAATTATATAAGATACTAAGGACCTCTTTTAACTTATTAAATTTAATATTAAGTATTAACTTAATATAGGACGCTATTAAGTTATATTTAAAGCTAAGGAATAGCTATATAATACGTAAAAGGCTATAAGAAGTAAGATAAAAGCCCTTATAAAGATCCAATAATAAAGCTATATACCTAAGGACTTAGGATATAATAATAACTTATAGAAAATAGATATAGTATTAAAAGGCATATTAATAGTTAACTAGACCTAGTAAATACTACGCTAGAAGCCTAGACCCCTTAGCCCTAAGGCCTAATAAGTAAAAAAAGACCTTAACATAGTACTTCTTAGTACTATAGAGTTCGAGAGAAACCTAAAGTATATTAATATTAAATTAGGCTCTTTATTACTATATAAGCTTAATTTAATAATTACTAATAATGTAAGATTATGGCTATAGGCCTAAACCAGGAAAGGCTAGAATGCTAAAACGTAGGTATCCGTTGTTATATTAAACTATTGCTTAACCTTCTAAGTCTGCAGCTTATAGAGTTTTCTCTAAGTTATATTTACCCGCCCCTAATTCGGTATTATTTTGCTAATAGTATAGCTTTATATCTTATACCTACTATTATTCCTTATAATTACCCCCCCCCTTCTAAAGCCTTAGTCCCTAAGGCATACTAGTAGGGTAATATAGCTCTATATTACTAACTATACGGTAGTAGTTTAGCGCTTTTATTATATTATTTACTATCGCTCTTTTCTATACTAGATTTAAGCTGCTATAGTAAATAATATATTTTATTTTCTAGCGTATTATATATTTTTAAAGTTTTAAGTATTGCTATTATTTTATAGTTAGTTACTAATAGTTATATAACTATTTAATAGTATATAACTAGTAATTATTTAGCCTTAATACCTAGCAATATTAAGTATAAAAAGGCGTCTTCTTTTTGAGGTCTCTGACCTAGTTGAAATTTCTCCTCTTTATAATCCTTTTTTAACTTAATAACCTCTATCTTTTTAGTGCCTATTTTATAAACTTTTGCTATAATTGTCTAATTTCTCCCCTTTCCCTTTCTCTCTCCTTATCTTGCGTATCTACCTCTCTAGCCTTTTGCTAATAGCTCTTTAGAATATCCTATATTATATATATATGCATAGTACTTATAAAATACCTCTATCATCCTGAGATCCTCTCTAGTAACCTTACTAGTAATACTAATAATAGCTATCCTTATTTTAGCTATATTTATAAGATATATTAGGACATTATTAACCTTTTCTATATATATAGCAACTATATATAAAAGTATATCTACTATAACTTTAATAAGAAGAAATATATTACTATAAGTCTCTACTAATTTGCTACTTAGTTGCTATATATTAATACCTAGTAGGTTCCCTAGGAACTTTGGGGCGCTACCTAAATAATCTAGAATATATTCTACTAGATATAGATTTAGGAGCGCAATAGTATTCTAACCCCTCTTTATTATTATTATATCCTCACTTTGCTTAATAACTATTTAGTAGTATGGAAGTATATTACTAAGCTTATTTATAATCCTATTACTAGTAGTAATAGCTATAATATAGAGCAGCTCTAGCTCTAAGAGCTCGCCTCAATTTATAAGTACTTAGTACTTAATATCTTAGTTTATATAAGCTATTATTTGCTACTCCCTTACTAACTATATCCTATTAATAATTAGTTCTAGGTTAATACCCTTTATAATAGTATTAATATGCTTTAGCGCCTAAATACTACCTAGCTATTATATATTTATAATAATAATCCTACTATCTACCTCTATAATAAGATTAATTATCTAGTTAATAACCTATTAATAATACTAATCCCTAAGCGCCCTTATAAGTCTAATATTACCTCTTTTCCTAAGTTCTCTAAGGCGCTTTAAGATAATCTCCTTCAGTATACTACTAATAATATTCCCTCCTGCTTTATTACTATTACTAGTACTTACTCTATCTCCTATGCCTCTTATCCTTATACTCCTACTAAATATAGCTAAGAGGATAGTAATAAAGTTAGTAAAAAAGGCCAAGAAGACTAAGGTTATTATTACTATTTCTAATAGTAGCTCTAGTAATAAGTTAGATAGTAAGTTAGATAGTAGCTCTAGTAATAGGTTAGGTAGTAAGTTAGGTAGTAACTCTAGTAATAAGTTAGGTAGTGAGTTAGGTAGTAACTCTAGTGATAAGTTAGCTAGTAGTTAGCCTATAGGTAGTAGTACAAGGGACACTAGTAGTGCTAGCTTAGCAACTAGTTGCTACAGTACTTATAGTAGTGCTGCTTGTGGTTATAGTGGCTATGATACTCGCGCCTATAGCTATAGTAGGAAGTAAATAACTAGTTAGATTATTAGCTTTCTTCCTTTTCTTTATAAGATAATACCCCTTTTTGCTATAATATTAGTAATAATTCGCTACTTAATATAATTAATATTCTACTTCTTAATTTAGCTTCTATTCTATAGTATTATAATTTGAAATTAGCAACCTATTGCTATAACTTTAGTAACTAGTTATCCTATTTCTTATAAAACCTCCTATGCTATCTATTAAACTTATGAATAGCTTCTTGCGCGTTTGCTAAGTTCTCTATAAGCTCTTATATATTATATTCTATAGGCTATCCTACTTATTTAACTAGATATTACGTATTATTACTAATACCTTGCTATATAATAATCTCTTTTACTTCCTATTCCTCTAGCTTATCCTCAAGCTCTAGATATATAGGTAAACCTTTGCTACCTGCTTAGTAGTTATCCTATAGTTCTAGTAAGGTAACTAAGAATATATTATATTTCTATTAGTATTATAGTTATAGATAGACCCTATATACTTATATACTAACTAGTTCTATAATAGCTACCTATATAAACCTAGGTGCTAGTTTCTTATTCTTAAATTAGAAGTTCTTTATTAATAGCTTAATAACCTATCCCTAATAGTAGGTCTAGTCCTTATGCCTTATATTATAATACTTAGCGTACGCTTTAGTAGCCTTCTGCTACTATTCCTAGGCCCTCTTATAGAGTCTTAAAATATATTTAATTCGCTCCCTTTTGCCCTATAATATAACCCTGTTTATAGGGGTTATATATTCTATATAACGCGGGTAGTATCTATATAAGGCCTCTATTAGTAAGTAGCTAGTAGTGCTATAGTAACTATTATTATATATAAACTCTGCCTAAGGTAACTAGATAGCTTATTCTTATAGCAAGTTGTTAGCATATGCTTATAGGTACTTCTCTAATATCTAGTATATCCTTTCTAACTACTTATAAGTCTAGGGGTAATATATAGTAGAGAGGTAGCGCTTAATAGCCCTCTCTCTTATAAACTCCTCTTGAAATTTGCTAGTAAGGAGCTTATCTTAGTTACTAATAATACCCTCTAGGGTACTAAAGTAGTATTTAACCTATGTATAAATAATCTGCGCTAACTTAGTAGCTATTAGCTGCTTTATTATTAGGATAAATATAGCAGACTTAGTTATTTAGTATATAATAATAAGAACTATATTATATTCCCTGCCTCTATACTAAGAGCTTACTAGTAATCTAGTAATAAAGTCTATGCTAATTTCCTAGAATAGGTATATAAGTAAGGGTAGTAGTTATAACTTTCTATAGGGCTTATGCCTTAGAATGCAGTTCCCTTAGTATATATAGCACCTTATAATATAATTATATATATCTATAGCTAAGTTTAGCTTATAGAAGTTCCTTAAGATTAACTTAGTAGTCTTATTTACTCCTATATAACCCGCCCTATAGTTATTATTGTATTAGCAAAGGATTTCTAGCCTTAGAGACCCCTCTTATAGTATCTCTAACTATTCCTTATAGAATAAGGTTCTATAACTATTAATTATATAGCCCCTATAATAGCTAGCTAGTTTGCACGCCCTCTCTAATTGCATCTAGTAGTATAAGTTATTAGCCTATAGTCTGCGGATAAGATTCTCTATTACTTTAGAGGTTTGCTAACTATCTGCTATTTCGCTTATTATAAGCTCCATTATAACTTAGCATAGGATATACTATTATAATATAGTAACCCTAGCCCTAAACAAGTCCTCTTAATTAATAACCTCTCGCTAAGCATTCTCTATATTACCCCTTGCTCTTTAGCATTAGGTTATTATAGCTGCTATAGTTATAGTAATATTAGCGCGCTATAGAGCGCGATGCTAACTAGAGACCGAGGCGTCTCTACCCCTAGAGCTATCTATCTAGAAGGGGAACCTTATACTAGCCCTTATAGTATTAATAAATACTTTTAAGGTCTCTATACTACCTTATAATATAGTAATACTTATCTAAAGATCTATTAGTAATTTGCTAATAAATCTTAGCTTCCTCACTAGAGTTAGGAGTATATTATTATATTTCACCTCCCCCTCTATATAGTCTAGCCTCTTAAGTAAACTATCTACTAGGTTTATAACCCCTAACCTATGCTCTAGGTTGAAGTTAAATACTAAGAGTTTATATACCTACCTAATAAGTCTTCCCTAAAAGTCCTAGATAGATATGCTAATAACTCCCTTTAGCGCTTAGTAATTTATTAGGATTATAAACCTCTTTAATGTACCCTAAAGGTAGTAAGGTTAATAATCTAAGCTTTTAATTATAGCAAGAAGTTCTTATTAGCTTGCTCCCTTATATCGCTCTATATTACTAAGCTTCTATAAATAATAAGTAACTAGTTACTACTAGCTATTAATATACTATAATAGAATGCTAGATATAGCTTTTATAGAAGCATCTATCTTAACCCTTATTTTATAGGTTAGGTCCTAGTATTAGAGAGTAGTTACTAAGTAGAAGGTAGCTTAAAGCTATTTAAAAGCTTATTAGGCCTCTTCTAGCTGGTAGAACTTGCTTCCTTTCTTATTATTCTTACTACTATTCAATAAGGATATTATTAGGGCTATAATACCTAGATATCCTATAATAAACCTATAGTAGAAGTTATAGAATCTAAGGAAGATTTAGATTTCTTAATATCTTTAGTAGCTTCTATTTAGTAATAGCTTAGATATAAGTTTAGTCTATTAATATGCTTTTAGGTATGATAATATACCCTAGGAACTCTACTTATTATTAGTAAAACCTATACTTACTAAGCTTAGTATAGAGCGCTTACTAGTAAAGCTTATAGAATACTTAATAAAGGTCTTATATATATTGCTCCCTTATCTTAGAGTAAACTATAATATTATCTATATAAGTAATATAATAAGTATCTAGTAGCTTAGCAAGCGCTTAATAGATATATACCTAGAATATAGCTAGGGCGTTTATAAGTCTAAATAGTATAATAATATATTCAAAATACTTATAATATATCTTAAAAGCTATCTTCTAGCGATCTTCTAGGTTAATATAAATATAATAGTATATATCTTAATAGTTAATCTTTAAGATCTATTTTACTCCCTAAAGCCTATCTAATAGCTTACTAATAAGAGGGAGCAGGTATTAGTTCTTTAGTATTATCTTATTAAAGCCTTAGTAATCTATATAAAGGTATAGGGATCTATCCTTCTTAAGTATAAAGAGGATAGGGGCACCTGCCTTACTAGTTAAGGGTTAGATCTGCTCTATTACTTACTTATTAGTAATATATTAGCAGAGTTCTCTAACTAATACTTATTTAATAGATAGATAGGCTTATATAGAGGTTTCTTCCCTTTAATTAAGTTAATAGTATATTTTATACCCTCTAGGGCTAGGTATTTATAAAGGTATTGAAGGGGCTACGAGCCACGGTCAGGTCAAACTAATAGCAGAAGCACCTAAAAGGTAGGATTAGTATTATTACGCTACTTTTGCTTGCTTCTTCTAAGATCCTTTATTTCTAGCCTTTAATAAGTATTTACTAAGTCTTTACTATAAGGGTTCTATACCCTAGACCTATAAGCCTCTCTATCCTTTTAGCTTATACTAGCTAAAGTATCTCTAGCTTCTCTAGTCTAGGTATCTAGTCCCTTATAATTATCCCTCTTCTAATTATAATAGTCCCTATTATAAGATCGGGTATTATAGGTTAGCTCTCTATTATTATCCTTCTTAGTTATTTGGGGTAGGTCCTAGCCCTTTACCTATTACTACTATTATCTAATATAGTAACTATCTGCTATATATTTGCTAAAAGATAGTAGAGCCCTTAGAGTTATAGATATAGTAGCTATACCTATAGTCCTATTCCTTATAGTTCCTCTCTTTTTAGGCCCTTTTATACTCTCTATCCAGGCTATTCTAAAGGGATTCTATTATTTCCTTTTAAAAGAGAATAGTGTAAGGGATTAGGATTACAGCGCCGAAGATTAGGATTACGGCGCCGAGCCGGCGCCGAACCGGCGCTGGGCCTCCGCCGAGGTTTAACCGCATTAGTCAGCTGAGCCGAGCCGAGCCCTAAAAAGGGCTCCGCACGCACAAGTGTCTAGAAGGGCCAACTTGTCTTCTACAATACAACTACCCCCTACGTTACTGCTGCTCTTTCCTTCCCTGGCCCGGCCTTTTGTAGGCTATAACCCTCACAATTAGATAAGATCGCCCCTTATAACAAGATATCCTATATAAAAAGCCTAGGACTTAATACCTTAAGTAGCTCTCTTTATAAGCTAGCTTTAGATATAAGTAAGGGTTAAGTTAGAGTTATTTTAAAATAACTATATTATATTATTAAGAATAAGAGTAATCTTCTAACCTTTACCTAGGTAATTATAATTAATAAGAAGAAAGTTAGAGAACTTCTATAATTTAGTAATAATACTCTAAGCTAAGCTCTTATATCTGTCTATATTAAGATCTATAAATAGGCTTTCAATAGGCTGCTCTTATATAAGCTTATTTAGGTTAAAACCCTTTAGGTCCATATATAGAGGTGTATTATAGTTAGATAATATAATATAATAGCATTAAAGGGGCTTAATATAAAGCTCTAAGAGCCTTCTAGTATTAACTATAAGTACTATTATAACTTTATAACTATAACTAGCTAGTTAGGTCTTATTTAGTATATTATTATAAGGTGGAGGGGGGGTATTAATTAAAGTTAGATTAATTAGGGTGTAGATTAGTTAGCTTAGCGCTTAGTTAGGTACTATACTTATATTAGTTAATTAATAAGGTAGGGGTAATAATAGTTAATTAAGATATTATACTTCTATCTCTAGAGAATTAATAGAAGAATATAGAATAGTATTATAAGTAGTAGATAGGTAAAAGTTAGTATATTTTAATTATATTATATTAAGTAGATTTTATATTAAAGAAGGGAAAAGTCTATCTATAGGCTAGCGTAGCTCTAGAAGGCTAAAGGCTCGCCTAGAGATCACGTGACTTAGCGGTCACGTGATCCCAAATTCAGTTAGGTCTAACCTAGCGCCGTGATATTTATTACCTAATCTAGTAGATTAGACTAGGTATTAAGTTATTCTAGCTTTTATAATATAGGATTATATAACTTATTAGGGAATATTAATTAGAATTATTAGTCCTAGGTATAGTAGTTATCTCCTAAAAATATCTATTAGTAATACTAGTTCTAGATAGTTAATAGATATAACGTTATATATCCTAGTATAGTCTAGTAGTTAGAGTTAGTATACTAGTTATCCTACTCGCTCTAATATTATATATAGCTTAATATATTATTATCTATATTTCTATTTAAGAGAATTAGCTTAGAGGTTTAAGTACTTATAATATAGTTATAATATAACTCTCTATCCTACTTTAAAAACTTAGGTAATTATTTCCTATTATAATAGGACTTAGTTTATATATTTACTATTAGTATTATATCATATACTTATAATTAACTATATAGGCTAGCTAGAATATAATTAGTATAACTAGTAATAAGGTTTATAATATTATTTAGAGTAAAACCGAGTATAACCTTATTAGGAGTTTATCCTATAATCGCGGATTTTAAATTATTAATTTTGAATTATAATCTAGGTAGTGCTTTATCCTATATATTAGAATTACTTATAGCTATAATATAAATCTATAAGGCGGATTTAACTATTAGATTAATTCGCTTGCTCTATCCATTAGTTTCTAGATAATAAGCTATAGAATATAATAGCTTTAATCTAAGTTACATCTATATATATTTCTATATATTAGATAGAAATTTTAGATCTTAGTTACTAAGTATAGTTTTGGAGAGACCCTAGTTATAAGAGAGTAGGAAGTCTAGTAGTCTATCTACTTACTACTTAGTAATATTAGTTTTTCTCCTAGGTATTAAGCCGATTAATTTAGAGACTTTATTAGTAACTAATATAATATAATTATTTCTATTCCTTGTTATAGGTAAACCTAAGATAAAGTTAATAGTAATTATACAATATAAGTATAGGGGTAATAGAATTAGTTATATACAATTATATAGTTAGTAGGTATAGATCTTATATATTAAGTATAAAGAATATCTTATAAGGAATTATTTTAGTTATCAGGTAAAATATAGGATAAAGTATCCTGCTAGGGAGTAAAGTAATTTATTATATCCTATATAATTATCGCTATTAAATAGTATCGAAGATATCCGCTTAGTAGTTCTATAGAATATATAATTAGTAATATATACCTAACGTCGTTTTCTATATAAGGTTATTATATATATAAAAAGGTAAGTTAGCTCTATTATTATATAATTAGAATATCTAAAGCAAACTAGTAATAATATACTAATAAATTAGTAATAGAGTTTAATTATAATAAACTCTAGGCTAGGTATATAGAATATACCTAATAATATCTTAGCTAATAAGGTACTAATTACTTACTAAGCCCTAAGGTAAAAGGAATATAGTATAGATATTATACTAGGGGAATAGATAACCCTAGTAATAATATAATAAGAGAGATAACCTCGAGGGGTTAGGCTAGGTCCTAGATAGCACTAGACTAGGCAGACTAACTATTATTAGGTAAATAGATAGCAAGTAATAGCTAATAGGGCACCCTGCCTAGGACCCCCTGAGAAGCTAGTATCTCTAGTATCCTCACCTAAGCTATAGGGCTACTATAGAGATAGCAAGAGAGCCTTATAAAGTAGATATATCTATAATAATAGTAGCATAAGGAATAAATTACTACCCTATTATAAGAACTTACTAACTACCTAGCAATAAGGCACCTATAGAGAGAATATAAAAACCCCTTATATATAACTATTGTACTATAAATAAGGACTTTACTATAGACTAGATTAATAACTAGATCTAAGTAATTAAAGATAGATACTAACTACACGCTAGTAGTATATTAGAGCAGCAGGTCTAATAAGCGCTTATAAAGATAAGTCTACTCCTATAGACCTAGTAGCAATACTATAGGGCTAGGCTAGAAGGAGACCTAGTATAGGCTAATTTTATAGTATTTATTTACTAAGAATATATTAACCCTAAGCTTTAAGAGCAAAAGTACTATAAGAAGCTAGATATAATAAAGTAGAAGGAGATATAGTTACTAATATAGTTCTTTACTAAATAATTAGTAATATATTAGGACTTAGGTATAATTAGTATAGAAAATAGTAAGGCTAATGCTTATATATTATACTTCTAGTAAGCTATTCCTATATAGGAAACTTAAATATTAGAAAGTTAAGATATAGAGGCTAAGAGATATAGCTATAAAAGTAGAATGCTTATATAAGATATATTACTAATAGAGTAGCAAACTTCTATAAAGCAAGAGTAAGAAATAATATACAGGGGAAGAGCATACCCTAAGGGGGCCCCTAGTAGCAAGGGCGGGTTAAAAGGCAGGCTAGCAGGGCTCTAGCTATAAGGTAACGCGAGGTTCCTAGAGCCTGATGCCTTATTAACTAGTTAGTAGCGCGATATAGGGACCTGATTAGAGCTAGCCTATGTTCAGCCCTAGCACACGACCCGCAACGCCTAACTACTTAGTATGCTTTAGCTATAAGCAGAAGGGGTATAAGAGGGCAGACTGCCCGGATAAATAAGTATTGCTATACTATAAGGCAGCATAAAGACCTCAAAAGCATTTATTAATACTATAAGGGCTAGCATAAGGTACCCTTTCTAGATGGATAGCTCTAGGGGCGGAGACGCCTCAGTCTCTAGTTAGTATCACGCTCTATAACGCGCTAATATTACTATAACTATAGTAGCTATAATAACCTAATACTAAAGAGCAAGGGATAATATAGAGAACGCTTAGTAAGAGGTTATTAACTAAGAGGACTTACTTAGAGCTAGGGTTATTATAGTAAAATAATATATCCCATGCTAGGTTATAAGGGAGCTTATAATAGGTGAAATAGCAGATAGTTAGTAACCCTCTAAAGCAATAGAGAATCTTATTTATAAACTATAAGCTAATAACTTATACTAATAGATATAAATAGAGAGGGCGCGTAGACTAGCTAGTAATTATAGGGGCTATATAATTAGTTATAAGATATTATAGTATTTTATATTATAAAATACTAGTATATACTATAATATATACCTATATACTATATAGAGGTATATTACATAACACAGTATTATTAATACTATATATACTATGTATAGAAACCTCTAGAGAGCAGTAGAACCTCGTGGAAACTGCTAGGATTCTAGCCTCTAATAAGGTTAAACCTTATATATAATAAGGTTACTAGCTTGCGTAAGCTAGTAGCTATATAAGGAAATAAGTAGGGCTTGATTTCTAAGCAGCTTACGCGTTATAGAAGGTTCTAGATACCTTACTTCTAGTATAAATAAGAGGTAAATCCCTCCTAGAAACTCCCTCTTTTAGATAGCAACGAAGAATACTATTACTTCTTTTACTATTACTATTATTACCCCTGCTTACGTAACGATTATGTAACCTACCGATTAATAGGTTATAAGCCTAGCTTACTAAGCTGATAACGATAATGATAACTATAACGAAAAAACGAACGAACGAAACGAGATTCGAACCCCGAACCCCTCGATAAAAATCCACGAAAATTATACCGCTATACTATACGATATTATTATACTATAACTAGCTATAATAGACGCTAAATTCACTGTTCCTAAGCTGGAAGGAGCCTCTAACTATACTACTTGGGCTTTAAGAGTTAAGGCTCTTTTAGCTAGCAAGGAGATAACTATAGACTTAGAGGCACCTATAAGCGAGACTAATAAAGACCCTAATAGTAAAGCTTTAGCTTATATATAGCTATTATATACTAATAGGCCTCTACGGGTTATAAAAGACGCTAAAATAGCGCCTGAAGCCTGGAAAAAACTCGCTAATTTATATGAGCCTAAGGGATTATATTGCAAAAACTGCAAAAAGGCAGGCCATTCTGAAGAGAACTATGCCTTTTTATACCCTGAAAAAGCCCCTAAATGGTGGAATAATAAGGGTAATAATAATAATAATAATAATAAAGCTGAGAAAACAACTAAAAAGAATAAACCCTCAGCTGAAACAGTTAATATAACTGTTGATATAGCTAAAACAGCTGAAAAAACAGCTAATATAGCTGAAAAATGCACTAATAACTGCTATAATAGCAGTACTAAATGCAGTGCTAATATAACTATAGCTAATACAGCTATAGAAGAAGACCTCGACCTTATGGATATAAACTATGAAGGAAATAATACTCCTCCAGCAGTTAATAACTTCTATGAAGACGAG
>JAOQIF010001313.1:0-20946 GCA_026260285.1 Colletotrichum sansevieriae
TTTCTATCTATCCTAGAAGAGTATAGAGTTTATAAGAAACTCTTTATAGCTAAGTTAGAAACCAGACTGCCTAAATATACTAGTTTTAACTATAAAATCCCCCTTAAGGAAGGGAAGGAACTACGATTTAATAAGATCTATAGACTTAATCTAATAGAAATAGAAGCCCTAGATAAATACTTCAAAGAAAACCTAAAGAAAGGTTATATTAGACCTTCGATATTACTAGCAGGAAGCCTAATCCTATTTATACTAAAGAAGAACGGAAAACTATAACTATATATTAACTATTATATGCTTAATAAAATAATGATTAAAAATCGCTATCTACTACTACTAATTAACGAAATGAGATAACTCCTCTATAGAGCTAACTAGTTTATAGCTCTTAACCTTAAAGGAGCGTATAACTTAATTAGAATAAAATAAGGAGAAGAATAGAAGACTACCTTTAGAATATAGAAAGGATATTTCGAGTACCTCGTTATACCCTTCGGTTTTACTAACGCCCCTATAACTTTCTAAAATATAATTAACTACGTCTTATATAAGTATATTAATATTTATATAGTAGTTTACCTTAACAATATTCTTATCTTCTCGCTAATACTTAAGAAATATAAGGAGGATATATACTACGTCTTATAAGCTCTTTAGGAAGCTAAGCTCCTAGTTAAACTAGAAAAGAGCGAGTTCTATACCTAGAAGGTAGAATACCTCGGATTTACTATTACCCCTAGAAAGGTCTATATATTAGAAAATAAAGTTAAAGCTATTAAAGAATAGCTAGTATCTAATAACCTTAAGGAAGTTTAAGGATTCCTAGGATTTATTAAGTTCTATTAGAAATTTATTAAAGACTATAGCAAGATTAATATAGCTTTTACTAGCCTTAGTTATAAAGATACGCCCTTTATATAGGAAGAACTATAATAGATAGCATTCTAGAAGATCAAGAACCTTATTACTAGCGAACCTATCCTAATTATCCTAGATCTAATAAAATAATTTAAAGTAGAACTAGATATATTTAACTATATAATTAGAGTATAACTATCCTAATAAGACTTAGAAGGATAGCTATACTTATATGCCTTCTTCTCTTATAAACTTCATAGACCTAAACTTAACTACTAGATCTATAATAAAGAACTTATAGTAATTATTAAAGCTTTTAAGGAATAGAGATCTAAACTCTTAGGAACTATCTATAAAGTACTTATATATTTAGACTATAAGAACCTTTTATACTTTACTACCTCAAAAGTATTAAATAAATAATAAATTAGATAGTTAGAATTCTTATTAGAGTTTAATTTTCAGATTATCTACTATAAAAGATTAGATAATAGTAGAGCTAATACTCTTAGCTAATAACTAGATTATAATATCCTAGTATTATAAGAAACCTAGGTAATCCTCAAAGGAAATAATAATAGAGACCTAATATTAGTAACTAAACTCTTAATAATAGCTAGATAATCTAATACTAGCCTAACTAGTAGACTAGATAACGAAGTAATTATAGAGTTTTATACCTATCCTATATATAGCTACTAAGGAATTATAAAAACCTAGAAATAACTATAATAATAATATAGAGGGATAATTAGTAGAGAATATATAGCAAAAGCAATTAGAGATTATAAAGTCTATTTTAAAAGCAAACCTATTTAATACTAGCTATATAATATATTATAACCTTTGCTTATACTATAAATAGCTTAGCAATCTATATCCCTCGACTTTATTATTAAACTACTAAAATCTCGAGAACCCCTTATAGGAGTATATTTTAATAGCATTCTTATTATTATAGACTAACTTATAAAGTATGCCTACTTTATTCTATATAAAGAAGTAAGTAATACTAAAGAATATGCTTATACCTTTATTAAATATATTATAACTAATTATAATATACCTAAGGAAATTATATTAGATAGAGATAAGATCTTTACCTCTAAGTTTTAGAACTTAATTATATTATAACTTAGTATTAAATAAGTAATATCTACTATATTTCACCTATAGATAGATTAATAAATAGAATAGATTAACTAAATCCTCGAAACCTACCTCTATACTTATATTAATTATAACTAAGATATTTAGGTTATATTACTCCTAGTTACCTAATTTATATATAATAGTATAATTAGAGAAAGCACTAAGAAATCCCCCTTCTACTTTAACTATAGATTCGAACTAACCGCCTATAGAGAACCCTGGATAGGCCTAGCTATAATAAAAGCTATTACTTTAGTATAATAAATTAAGGATATCTCAGAAAATATATATAAAAAACTCGAATTTATATAATAACGAATAGTATAGTTTAATAATTAATAAAGGATTGAGAGATTAACCTTAAAAGAGGGAGATAGCACCTATATTATATAGCAAAATATTAAAATAAAATAACTAAGTAATAAACTTAACTATAAAAAACTCAGACCTTTTAAAATTTTATAAGTAATTATACTAATTAACTACGAGCTTAAACTCCTAGAAACTATAAAGTATTACCTAGTATTCTATATCTTATTACTTAAACTAGCCCTATAAGGATTATAAACAAACGACCTTATTATTATAGAAGATAATAAACTAGAGTATGAAGTCGAATAGATCCTCGACTACCTAGAAGAACTAGAGGGATACTAATACCTTATTAAGTAGAAAGGATATAGTTATAAAGATAATATATAGGAACTAGCTAAGAATATTACTAATATAAAAGACGAGCTTATAACCTACTAGTAATAATATTAAGAATGAAAAGTAATACTAGTAATACTAATAATACTACTATTAATAAAAACTAGTAGCTATCTACAAATAAGATACCTATATTACTTCATAAAGCTACTAATAGAAGCAAATAGACTATAATAAAGAAAACTATTTATTTAGCTAGGAATACCTAAAGCTAATTAAAGAACCTCAGAAGAACCTATATTTAGAGGGATACCTAGGTTTATAACCCTAGTACCTAGAGAGGACTAAGTCAACTTATTAGGAGCACCCTATAATAATAGATCCTCTATTACCTAGGACTCCTATACTTCAAGAGCACGCTCCTCTGCCTCCTACTTATTAATAGACTGCATTCTATAACGGATTAAATCCGAACTACGCTCCTTTAGGAACCTTTTTTGCCTATAAACGCGGGATAAACGACTTAAAGCTATAGCTAGTTAAGTCTATAAAGTTTCTAATGCCTCCTTAGCTTCTTCTTCTTCTCGCTCTACCTTCTTCTGCTCTTTAAAGCAACGATTTACTATAATAAAATTAGCTGCTGCTAAAGAATATATATTAACTACTCATAGGCATTCGCTACGTTACTACTATTATAGTTTGAAAAACCACGCTTAATATACTCACTATAACGCTTCGAGTTAGTAAGGTCTATCTTATATACTTAGTTATGCTAAAAATAGGGAGAACACGGTATAGCGTTATAACCACGATATCCAATAAGATTACTAAGGACCTGACGATTGCAACGAACTTAGGCGCGACGAGCTCTATATGAATCAGATTTTTCAATACGATCTAATATAATATTAGTATTATAAAAAATCAGGAAGCATAATTAATAGATCCCTAACCTAGGATTAATAACCTACTTATATTAGGTCTTGAGGATAAGACCTTTCGAGAGGGGACCTGATATTATAAAAGCAAGGATAATAGCTAAATAACCTACTTAGGCATCGGACGACTAGGATAAGATATTTATACTATAGGATCACGGGAATAATAGGGAGTTACTTAGGAACAGAAGAACTATAGTATAGGTCACGTGATAATAAGATAACGATCATTTTGGATTAAAATAATCTAATACGACTTAGGGGCTAAACGATTATTCTAGATCAAAATGATCTAGATCGACCTAAGGTATAAAGGTATATATTCAGAATTAGACTTATATATAGTATAACCTAAGCCTAGCTTATAGCTAGATTTCCATAGCTCTTCAGCAATTAACTTATGAATATCCTTATAGATACTCTTAGCTTACCTTTACTATAAATTACTTATTAAGTCTAAGACTAATCACCTTAGTCTCTGAAGACCTGATCTACTATCAGCCTCTAACCTACGACCACGACTACAACCTAATATACTATTATTACATATTAATCTCCAACTTCTATTAGTAGACCCTACTATCAGATAGCTAACTATAATAAAGTTATAGAGGAATTCTATTTATTAGGTAGTCGGCTTTTATTAATAAGTACTTAAAGGATAATACCCTGAGATAGCTAAGCATAATAGCCCTCCGGATTTTAATATCTAATATATGCTTAGGCTTATGCTACCCGCTGCCTCGTCTAAGAGTATTAACTTCACTACTAATCAGATCTAAAAGGCCTAGTAGGTAGTAAGCTTATATTACTATGAGGATAAAATCTACCGACGTTACCTAGGCACCTAGAACGCCTTCCTATCTATAACCTAGCTTAACCTAGCGAGGGATTTCTTACTTAAGGATAGCAATAGAATTAATAAGCTTGCTTATTATATTACTATTTATAAGTTTACTATAAAAGCAATTAAGCTATTTAACCCTACCCTTCCTATTAGTAATAAAGGTATCTTTACTATTATTAATAAAGAGGATAGTAACTTAGAGGAAATCAGTTAAGAGGAGTTTACTCCTTCTTCTAAGTCGCGCTTATAGAAGTTTAGTACTAACTTCTATAAAGCCTATGCTAAGTCTAATATAGATATAAACTATAAGGATAATAGAGCTTAGAGCAATAGCAGCTCTAACGACTCTTATAATAAAGGTTCGCCTTCTGCTGCTAAGGGCAGAAGGGGAGCTAACTATTCCCACGGACTACGCCTAGCCCTATACCCAGATTAAACCAAGACTAGCAGAGCCTCAGCTAGCAACACTAGAACTAAGAAGGCTAATACTACTAGTACTAAGGCGAAGTCTATAGCTAATACCTAGACTTTCCTATCCGTAGCTAACCTAGTAGATATCGCCGAGCTACCTAAGCTAATAAGCATCTTTATTAGGTAGCCTAAGAACTATTATAATAGTGCCCCGATGAATAAGGATAATATCCCTATTATCCTTAGCTACTTCTCGCTATATAGCAAACTTATGATACGAGTGGTTAGTCTTACTAGGGATAACTAAATTATTCCTAATATCATATCCATCGTTATTCAGCCCGAGGATATAGTTCTAAATACCCATTTTATTAACATAGGTATGCTCTAGGTTTAGAACGGTTGATATATATCCTAGTTAGCTAATAACTTAGCACCCTTAGGGGCTTATACTTTAGGGGCATAGCCTAGTCGTAGGAGGTAATAAGCAGTATATAGGAATAGACTACTAGTTAGGCGTTTAGGGATATAGGGATAGACTTAATTTAACGAATTATTAATATCCCGTCTAAAGCATGCTAATAGAGAGTATTAAAATAGAGTTAGGGTTATTACTCCTAGCTATTCTATTGGTTAAGCTATTGGAAGTAGTGGACCCCTATGCGCTACCCCCTCTATCTATGGCTTAGCTTATGCTACCCCTGCTATTATAGCTATATCAGGGGCTAGCTATGCTTAATCGCTCCTTTTAAGATTAGTGCTAATTGCTATTAGCTATGCGATAGCATTAGCACTATGCCTTAACCTTAGTTTATAGCTACTTATAGATAGGGTAATATAATAGATATAATTCTATCTCCGTATAAAGATAATTCAATAGATAACGAATAGTAGGAATAACTATAACTAGGCATATCTCGTATTTTTTCTAGACCTTACTACTTAGTTTATTATTACCTCTATAAAAAAGGGCCTTAATCCTAAACCTAACTAATAAGCTCTAAATTATTATCTCCAAGGCTAATAAGTCGTAAGATCTTATAACGCAGGTTATTATTACTTCTATAATAAGTTAACTTCTTATTTAGTTTAATCTTATTAAATTTAATATTCACCTTAGACTAGTAGTGCTATAAAGGTATACCTCGATTATTACTTAAAATATTCTTTACCTTCTTAATAAAGTATCCCGCCCGAGTAAAGCTCCTGAAAATAATAGGCCTCTCTAACTCGGGGATATGCGAGAGGTATATAGGCTACCTAATAAAGGCCTTAGTATTGCTTAGGGCGTTTGCAACTCGATCTACTAATTTATTATTATTATTAATTATAATAATAGCCTCAGGGTTATTAATAATATCTATTATATTATCCTGAATCTCAATAGGATTCCGAGAAGATCCGCTAGGTTGCTAGTAGAGGTTAATATCTACTAGGTTCTAGAACGACCTAGAGGGGAGGTACTAGTTATCCGGGTTAAGCTCGTAGCTAATAGTAATAGTTATTGGGGTAGTATTGCCTTATTTGGTCGCCCTCCTAGCATTAGGGTATATAGCTAAGTTAAATACCTTGGGATTACTATATTCTAGCTCAGGATAGAATAGAAAGGTCCGATGCAGATATTATACCTTAAACGACTAAGCTGCATTCTCCTCGTTAAGAAGGAAGTCGCAGGCTTCCTAGACCTATACTAATAATAGAAATATATTAATATAATATATTTCCTATTAGTTAGGGTAATAGTAAAGCATAGCGCATCGGGCGTATCAATAGACTACCTAGGGGGTGAGGATCTTCGTATTACTAATAGTAATATTAAGGGCGTCCTACGGGTTAAATAGGATTCTCTTAGTATTCTCGGAGGTAGATATAGTTACTTTAGAGGATATATTATCGATAAAGATATAAAGGTTAATAATTAGATGTTTTATTCTAACTAATATCCTAATCCCCTAGATAGCCAGGCCTCACTATTTAACCCCATAGAATAAGTAGGTGCTTGGTTTCCTTGCTAGTTAGCAACGCTATTATATCTATTAAACTTACTACCGGAAGTATGCTAAATAGCCTATTTGCCCGCAATATATTATATTCTCCCTAGCTTATTAGCGCTCGGCTTCAATCCGCCTATAGTTAGCAATAGAGCAGGTGGGTATTAATATTTAACCTTAATTATAAAGGTAGCAATTCGTATAAATTATCCGTTTATAGCTAAAGATAACTAGGGATTTCTAAGAACATAGCCTAGATAATGTTTACCTATAACCTATCTATAACTAACTAGTATACTACGATATTACCTATTCACAACAAGGGGTATACTTTCAAATAATACTAGTTCTCTACGAATATAGCAACGCTTCGCATAGGTTATCCTTTAGCAGCTATATAGCCTTAGCTGCCTAATTGCCCTTAGTCTATTGCTAAATAATTCTTAGTCGTATAACCTCTAAAGGCCCTTATTGATCTGCTATTACCCCTTAGTTTAGATCTAAGCTATAAAACCAACCCGTTAGATAGCCCTAGAGGCGCTATTTGAGATTTATAAAAGGTAATACGCTATTATAAACCTCAAATAAGCATATCACTCAAAGGGACTAAAGTTCAAAGAGCTAATTATTAAAGGATTAAGCCTAAAATTATCCTATAAGAACAAAAAGTCTCCTTAGTTATATCTACTATATACTATATTAATATCTATACCTGCTAAAATCTTCTTAGCTATATCTACTATATACTATACTAATATCTACGTCCGCTAAATGCCTATCTATTGAATCTAGCTCTCGAGCTATATCTTATTATAGCTTTTAGTAGCTAATAAGGTTCTCTAGTTAAATAGGTTTAATATATTAACCTTACTATTCTTCTTTAGGGTAACTATCTCCTTAATACTTATAACCCTAAAGAGCTCCTCTTACTTACTAGGATCTAAGAGGTGCGGGTTAATAGCTATAAAGTAGTTAAAGGGGGTGGACTCCTCTGCTAGGAGGGGATCGGCCTCGCTTATAATAATCTCCCGTATTATTAGGATTCCTACGTTCTAGCGAATTATAATACTACTTATAGTATCTATATCCTCAGCATCTTCTAGATGCTCTATAAGCTATTGCGCAATAGCTAAGAATAGGTAGCCTTCCTTATATACCTCCTCCCTAGTAAAGTGGTTCTATAGACGCTAGGTGCGAGGGTAGTAATTATAGCTTATACTAATATATATATAAAGGATTTCGAATATATATATAGTTCTTATAGTCCCCTTGATACAGGGGTCTAGAGCCGCCTCTGCCTCTATAGTACCTATATATGCCTATAGGTTCCTAGTCTTAACCTAGGGGTTATAGGTACCCTAGGTCTATAGGATTTTCTAGTAGACTTTTTCCTTCTACTTAAGGCGCTATAGATATCTAATAACCTAGTACTAGAGGCTGAAGTTTAGATAGTTCTTGAGGATAACGCCGTGATAGCACGCGTTATAGTAGTTTATACTAAATGCTACTAATAGGGACGATATTACTATTGCCTTTATATCGGAGTTAGGATTATTAAAGTTATTAATTATTTTATCCCGCTCTATCTAGTTATAACTAGATCGAACTAAGAGTATCTTTATGCTATATAACTCTAAGAGAGTACTCAGGACCTTATAGTTATACTATTAGATCTCTATTAAATAGCAGTTAAGAATTAGACCTATTTGAGATTTATAAAACCGGTTTTATAAGTCTTAAATAAGCCTAATTAGCAAGGGAAAACTTATATAGCGGTTAAGGGGTTAATAGTATAAAGGAGGCATTGCTTACCCTTCTTCGCAAGTCTAAGCATATATTATAAGCACTAGGCTAACTTTAGCAACTTAGAGATAATATATCGCGCGAGCGTTATAGAGTCTGCTAGGCACCCGATCGTGAGGTCTATCCAGGTTATAAAGTAGTAGTACTAGAGCCTATTTATAATATCCTTAGAAATAATATTATTTACCTCCTTAACTCTACTAGTAAGCTATGCCTTTAGCTTAGACTTAGCTCGCTACTTATATTGCTTCTAGGATAACGTTTTTAGCTTATTATTATCTATATTACCTATAAGTTCTTAGCTAGAGCTGCTCTATGCTACTATAAGCTTATCTAATTGCACCTATTTATTCTCCTTTATCTTATGAGCCTGAATACCTAGGCTAGCGCTACCTAGGGACTAGAGCTTCGAGGCCCTAGCAGCATCTATTATAGCATAGGCTAGTTAGCGCGTGGGGTTTACTAGTAATATGAAATATAGGTCGGTGCTAACCAGGGATATATTATATATTACTACTAGGTTAACCTTCGGCTTATTATACTTATTAATATCGCTAGAACCCCTAACTATTAGCTTAACGTTTTGCTCAGCTAGAAGCTAAATATCGTTGCTATACCTATTAATTAGAGCCTCGAGGGTATAGATATCTATTGAAGAGATATGCGCTAGTTCTACTATCTTAATATTATAAGAAGGTATAGACTAGCTAGGGCAGGTAGTAGAACTATTAAGCAGGACTATAAGTATAAGCATACCTTGCTAGATCTAGATCAGGGGTAGGGCATTCTTTATAGCTATTAAGGTAAATTTTATATCCTAGTTACGCTTAATGCTATATACCTGGAAGTTCTTAGGGTTAAATAAGTATAAAGGGATGCTACTTTCTATTATAATATAGTATTCCTAGTATCTAGCTTGCTATATAATAATAAGCTTAAGTACTATTATCTTAGCTGCCTGCGCCTGGGCTTCCGCTGCCTCTAATAAGCCTATCAGGCCCTCGAAGGGTATACCTAACTATGCTATAGTCGTCTTATTATAGGTATAAAAGGCTATAATAAAGTTATCGCTATAGATAATATCTAATAGCTCGGTATTTACTGCTTCAGCTATCTTATATCTAAAGGAAGAATCCTATATTGCGCTAAGATAGCCCCTGAGATCCTGGATGCTGCTAACTATTAGCGTCGCTATTATAATCCAAAGGAACTGCCTAACTATCTTTTTAGTAATAATATATACTAATAACTATAGGTTCTTGATCGTATAGCCCTCGTTAATAATAAGACTGAAAAACATAAGGTTATATAGCAGGTTGAAATTTGCCCGATTCTCTACCTGCTCTTTATTAGAGTTAATATTATCCTCGTTTTCCTAAGTAGGTTATGCGATATCTATCCTTAGCTAATAGTTATTAGTAGAGTAAGATATTAGGATTAAGTATTCTATTAACTTCGGGTTATTACTCCTTTCCTCTAACTTTTCTATTAAGTAAGATAGCTTAGTAGTATTATTAATAGTCTCTTTAGACCGATGCTTTAGCGCGGTTATAGTTATCTAGTAAAATATATAGATTTTAAAGTATTTAGAAAAGAGATCGTTTATAACCTTAAATATCTAGTTGAGTATTAATGCTAATATAATAATAGCAGATAGGTGGTACTTCATACCGGCGATACTATTATTAGCTACCTTGAACCTTCTTACTATCTTAGCAAGCCTATATAGGGATATTAGTATCTTACTAATACTATAGTCGCTCGCGATAATACTAGCCCGGATAGGGTGCACAGCCTGTTCTATTAGCTAATTAGTATCTATAAATATATATTAGCGATTTGAGATTTATAAAACTAAATCGAAGCTAGGAAAGCTAGCCTATTTGAGATTTATAAAAGCAAGCTAGGTAGGCTTTATAAATCTCAAATAGGCCTATATATATAGATATACTAACTATTTAATAAGGCTTTAGGCAGAAGTCTAGGTTTACTAATAAAACGGGAAGCTTATCCTAGGTAGCGCTAAGTAGGGGAATCTTAAACTCCTTAATAATAGCCTCTAGGTTATTTCTCTTTAGCAAGTTGCCTCGTATTAGCTTGCAGGACTCTGCTAGCTAGGCTATATTAGCCTCCTAGTTAATATTATTACTAGTATTATACCCTTTATTCGCATCCTTAGCCTGCTTATCGAGCGCATAGCGAATTATCTCTCTACCCTCTCTAGCTATAATAGCTAGGAGCAGGGGGTCTTTTATACTAGTATTTAATAATATAGGCTAAAAACCTTAGACCTTCTAGGCGTTTAAGAAGGTATTAGTATATCTAAGTAGGATATTCTCTTTAGTAGTTATAAGGGAAGTTACCTTCGTAGCTAGACCCTTCTCCTCTAAGTTTAACTTAATCTTCTTATTAAGCTAGAATAGGGAGAAGACTTTATACTACTTATCTACTTAGATGCTTTAATAGAGAGTTTTAATCTTAGATGCTAAGAGTAAAGTTAAATATACTTTATTATACTAATAAAGAATCTCAGCGCTTTAGAACGCTGCGAGGTCCTTTTAGAACCTCTTATATACCTCTTTTTTATTACTAGGCTTACCCTCTCTATCTTCTTCTCTTCTTATTATCTACTCTATTTAAGCTAATAGTAAGGCAAAGTATTAATCTTTATATATCTCCTCTTCTCCCTCCTTAGAAGATATAGTTAGATCGAAATATCTAGCTTAACTTACTAAATCTAAGCTTAATATTATCTTCTTCTCCTAAGTAGAGACTTTATAGTTATAGTAGTAGTAGATAAATAATAAAAGTATAAAGTATACCCTTATTTAATCCTTATGCGAGTAGTCCTAGATAAAGTAGCTAATATCCTTAGGTAGCCTTAGCGCGTTTTAATTGCCCTTCTATTCCGTGAAGATATTAGGGTAGTAGATTATTATTAACTATATATATATAATAAACGTTATATCCTAGTTAATATTATTATAGTTAAAGGTCTGCTAATCTAAGAGCGGAACTATAGTATTCTTAAGGCGTATTAAGATAATTACTAATAGATAAGTCTTAGAGGATAAGAAGGCTTTCTTAAGAGCGCTATTTATCGAAGTTGCTAGCCTCTTTATATAATTAAATACTACCTTTGCCCTTAGTATAGCAGGAATATCTAGGTAGCTATTCTTATAGCAGGCCTTCTCCTTAGAAGGGCTTTCTATAGCTAGCATAGTTAATAGGTAGAGGAAATTCTACGCAATTCGGGCGACTATTCCTATTAGTAAAAAGGTCTTTAAGGGGATAGTAGCAGCTTATTTGAGATTTAAAAAACCAGGCTAGGTATATTTTATAAATCTCAAATAGGCTAGGGATAATATATTGCTTATATCTAAGAGCTCTATTAATTCGCAAGGTTTACTAAGGCTAAGGTATAGCAGAATAAAGTTCGAATAGGCCTTTATAAATATATTCTTCTCTATTAGCACTATCGATCCCGGGAGCATATGCTTAAATAGCCTCTTCTTCAAGTCTATACCCGCCTTATAGTAGAGGTTAATAAGATCTTTTCGCTTCTTACTTAATATACTACGGGGTAGCTACTAGCACTTAATATATCTACTTTTAGTAATAAAGTCCTT
Source organism: Colletotrichum sansevieriae (assembly GCA_026260285.1). Taxonomy (NCBI): domain Eukaryota; kingdom Fungi; phylum Ascomycota; class Sordariomycetes; order Glomerellales; family Glomerellaceae; genus Colletotrichum; species Colletotrichum sansevieriae. The sequence continues at coordinate 12,281 of JAOQIF010001313.1, forward strand.
CCTATAGGTAGCTATACTAGGAGGGAATCCTAAGTACTACTATTACTTAGTCTAATTAGTAGCATCGAGTGCTTCCCTTATATAAGTCTCTATCTATTTCGATTTATTAGGAGGTAAGTTTATAAAAGACTAAGGGGATAATAGGCGACTCTACTCGGGGATAGTACGAGCCTTAATATCTAGATAATCGGGCCTAGCCTCGTTAGCGCTATTAGGAGCTATATTAGGACTAATAGGGTGCTTAATAGTATTAGGAGCCTTATCCTTAGCTACTAATATATCTCTATCTTTGAAGTAGCTATTAAGGGTCTTAATATCCTCGTTATCTCTTAGGATTATATGCTTCGCTTTCTTCTTACCTATAGCGTTATTAGTAGTAGCTCGCTTTTGCTTGCCCTTATTTAGCTTAGGGTTTAGCTATCTACTATAGGTTTCTATTAGTATCTTCGTCGGGTTATACTCAACTTTATATATAGTTAGTATTGAGAAACTCAGGGTATTTGAGATTTATAAAAGCGTAAATAGGTATAGAGAAAAGGTATTTGAGATTTATAAAAAGAGCTAACTTACTAGGGTTATTAATAAGGTTTTATAAATACTAGCAGGAGGGTAGGGATTGCATAAGGTTTTATAAAAGCATATATAATTCAATAGGGTTATAATAGATAATATATAGATTATTTTATTTCGCATTCTATAGCCTATATCAAATCCCTCTGCAATTCCTTAGTCTATGTATAAACGAGCTAGTAGTCCGTATGCCTTAGGTTTTATAAATCTCAAATAGGTAACGAGTAGCTATAGTAGCGTGCTAGGAGTAGTAGCATATATCCCCCACGAGATTGAGGCTGAAAATAAGGGATAAGGCTGAGGCCCTAAAGGCCTTAGTGCGAGATGCAGCGAGATAATTATAGGCAGCGGGTGAGGGTGCTCTATAGCAGTTGGATTACCTATTGCTAAGGGAGAATAGAAGTACCTGCTATACGTAACTCCGCTTTATTAATAGTATGCTATTTTTTTATGTTGCGTTTATTATTATTAGCCTATATTGGTTTTTAGTTTATATGATAATTTGAATGATATTGAAATATACTAAAGAATTCATACGTAGGGATACCTTATTATAGCACGTAGCCTGTTGCCGTTTATTAACTTTATATCAGGTGATGCTATTATTAGACGTAGGATTAGATGCTTAGGCGTGTTATATACTATATAGGGATAGCTTATATCTTATTGCTAATAGTTATATAAGGTCCACGATTTGGGTTTTATCCTTCCTGCTAACTATGCTAATAAACCACGTTTCCTACTAATATATTTTATTTAGCTTAGTACTAATTATAGCAGTCCCTCTAGTTTTATTTTTTAATATTACTAGCTCTCCGTCTAGCTACTATTCGACTATCCTCATAGCAATAGCTACCCGTATTATTAACCTACTTCGGAGTTATCCCTCTATATATCGACTATATTTAACTATAGTACTATTTGCCTCTAGACTAATATTTATTAACTATAACTATTAGGCTAGCCTAATTATTTAAAAGTCTCCTGCTAAGAACGATAAAATTTATATTTAAATAGATAAGGCGGAGTGATTATATTATTACTCTAGTCTAACTATTATAATTTATACTAGCTATATTAGTTTATTTCTATTATCTATATTATCTGCCTTTATTATCTATATACCTATTTGATATTTATAAAACTCCTAGCTATACGTTTTATAAATCTTAAATAGGCTTTTGGTCTTATTTTAAGCTTCTTAATATAGTCTTTATTAGGAAAGGGAATTATTAAGTTATCTATTATACCTAAGGTTAGAGCTCTAGTAGGGGACTAATACCTAGAAGAAGTCTTACCTAGTAGGAAATTTAAGAGCAGGTAGGTTTAAAAATAGTTATAATGCATACCTCATAGGGAGCAGCTCTAACTATATGACGCGGAGCAGAACGAGCCCTAATATTATTATAATCTAGAGTTATCTTATTCTAAGGGTGCTAAGCTATATATTTATATTAATATTAGTTATTATCCAAATAGTAGTCTAGAGATATAGTTGCTATAGGCTTTAGAGGTTATGCTATAACTTAGGTGCTTTAGATAGTGAATTCTTTTTTTTTTAGCTATAAAGTATATAGTCTATATTAGGGCCTTATTTCGCAATATTCTTCCCTTAGCTAGGGTAGGGTAACTATAGGCCAGGCTAGGGGTTACTAGTTGTATTCCTAGCTAAGGCTATCGCTTAGCTAGGTATCCCTTAGCTAGGCGCTCCCTTGCTTAGGGGATCCCTTATATATAATTAGGTCTTATACTAGTATTCCTAGCATAGGAACTAATAGGTATTTTGGTTACTAGGCGGTATTAACTAGGCGGTTGATATCTTTAGCTATCTATATATTATAGTAAGCTATAGGTATTAGCTAGGCTATAGTCCTAGGTTCTTCTCGCGGGTTTATACTTAGGATAAGCTCGCTACAGGGGTTAATAATAGTGCATAAGAGGGATTATATATTTTTTATATTACCTTGCTTAGAAATACCACTATTCTTAGCAGGGTATAGGAAGGTAGTATAGTAGGTAAAGAAGTATTGCTAATACCTCTCCTCGAATATGGCGAGCTAGTCGGAGCTACCCTTAGGGGCCCTTTAGACCCTAGTAGTAATAGCTTTATATATGCTACGCTAGAAGTATCGCTAGTCGTTATTCTTAAAGGTTAATTATAGTTGCTATTAGGTGCAGCTGAGGGTAGGGTTATAGGGGAGGTCTTCCTAAGTGAATTCCTAGAAGTTTTCGAGCGTCCTCTACTTTATTATCTAGTTAGATCCGGATTTCATTATACTTTAGCTATATATATTAATATAATATTCTAGCGCTAGGAATATAAAAGGGATAGTATCTTAGTTAATATATACCTGCTGCTCCTCTAGTTTATTCTTAAAGATTATGCTCTCTAGTATAGCTTTATAGTACTAATAGAGGATAAGGTATGAGATAAGTATAAGGATAACCTTAATCTTAGCGCTATTATTATTATTCTCTAGTAAGTAAAGGAGGAGGGAGAAGAGGCTCTCTAGAGAATCCTTAATAATAAGAAACTTATTCTTATTAATAGATATTATTAATCTAGGAATACTAAAGTTAGATTCTATGCTATAATATAGGTAGAAGGCTTTCTAATTAATAAGTCCTATAGGGAGATAACTAAAGCTATAACTTTTAATAATCGCTAAGAGGCCTAAGCCTTTTTTATTTTCTTACCTAGGGTTAGCTAGTATAAGCCCCGAGGCTATAGGGATTTAGTTAGAGCTAAAGAGGATATAGTAAAAATAGGGATTAATAGGGTTAATAAAGGACTATGCGAGGATTAATACTATAATATAGAGGAGGGAGGCGGTCGGGGGTGAGGTATCGCCTTAGTAGTTAATAGTAATAAGATCTATTATATATATATAGAATCTAATAGAGCGAAGAATAAAGCGCTAATATATCTTAGACTAGATGCAGAAGAATATAGTATTACTAATCCGCTTTAGTTTCCTAGTAGGTATTTATAGTATTAGTGCTTATAGGGTCGGGGCTAGGTTTGCTATTGTGAAGTTATTACAGGCTATCTAGTTAGTATCCTTAGTAGCGACGTATTATACTAGGGTGCTTATATACTGCTACTCCGCTCGGTATAAAAAGTAATATTTATTATTTAATTTAACTAATTAGTAGAAGAAATCGTAGGATTTAGTTAGGATAGTATCGAACTAGTTATATAAATTAATTAGCTCAGAAGATTTAGAAAGTATCCTAATTATAACGCTATCTAGGTAGCTACTATAGAGTAGAATGTTATTAGCATAAAGCTTTATACTAGTAGCATCCAGGACCTCCTTGCCTATAATATAGCTCTAGAAGTAATAGAAGCTAAGGCTATAGAGCAGCAATCCGGGCTCTATAGTAGTGCTAATAGAATCTCGAAGGAGATTAATATTATAGTAGTAATACTAGCTTCTATTAATCTTACTGCTATATAGTATAGACTGCTTGGGCGGGAGGGTAGCTAGCAAGGCAGGCTCGACCTCGCTATAGAGAAACCTAAGGGTATTAACCTAGTAATACCTATATATAAGGAGTATAGTAGCTTCCTTATCCCTGCCTAGGGACTACTCGACTACTAGATTAATAAGCTATAGATACTTGATATTAGGTTTATCTACTAGACTAATAACGTTACGTTATTTTACTTAGAAGTTAGTAAGGCAGGATTCAGCGTTACCTATACCTCTATACTAGACTTTAGTGTTCTTAGTATCGAGAAGGAAGAAGAAGTCCTTAAGTATTAATATATAGACCTTATTAGAACTACTAGACTCCTTAATATCGGATGCCTATAGTAGCTTAGCTACTATTAACTTAAGGCTTTTACTTAGGCGCTAGAGGTGAGATAACGGGAGGGAAAACCTATAAGGGGGAAGCGCACTACGCGCGAATTATTTCTAGGAGAATATAACCTTATTAAGTATATTATAGTATGAGAGAGTAATATAGCCTATTATCAATTCCTTAAATATCTATATAACGCTTGGGATTATAATCTTATTACAGAATATGCAGTGCTCCTCGTCTCTTAGCTATATTATACTACACAGGCTACTAGAGCGTAACCTTATATACTAATATATGCTAGGAAAGAAGATATATATTATCTATCCTTAGATTAATCCGAAATAGGTATAAAGGATCTTATAAAGCGGTATATTTTTAAGTATATAAGTTTCGGGGTTTAATATTAGGTAGGGAATATAGATATTTCTATTTAGCTTTCTCACTAGCTAGCGAATTAGTATATACTCAATAGAGTTATTAAAGGCTGCGATATCTAGGATAATATTAAGGAAGCTATCTATATTAAACTTGATGCAATAGATTCGGGTGTTTGCGTTATAATCTATATCTAATAATACCTCTAGATATAGCGAGCAGTAGTATGAACTCTTACTATAGGCGATAGCCTCAAGGACCTTTGCTTTTAGCAGCATTAACCGATAAGGAAATCGTTTCTATATATAGGTTAAGTTATCCTTCTGCTCTATGCCTAGGTATCTAATATCCCTTATCTACTTAGTATTGCTCTTTATCTCCCCTAGGATATTATCCAAGCCGTAGGTACTATTATTTACTAGGTTAAAGTAGCATCCCTAATTATTTAATTAGGTCCTATCTCTTGCTATAGAGTAGCTTCTATATAAGATAAGACTAAGTTAGGTAATAGTAATAATCCTTCGTGCGAGGCGGGATTCCGGGGCTATTATCTTATCTTTAACCTAGATAGCTAAATACTACCTATTGATATATATTAGTAGGTCTTCCGGTTTAGTTATAAGGGCAATCGAGGGTGCTATAGTAGAGAGTCTGCTATTACTATCTATATCGCTATCTATCTCGTGATCCTTAGCAAATAGGTCCAAGTTATTATACTTAGGGTTAAGGTAGGTCTCGTTAGCGTTGTTAATATTATTATCTATAGTACTTCTGCTACTTTTAAATAAGTTCTCACTATTCTATATTATTTCTTTATCGAAGTTTTTAAATCGCAAGATTATCTAATTAATTATAGCTATATTATTGCTCAGGTTAGCGCTAGATATAGGAGGAGCTATCTCGCGAGGTGTGCGTATTAAATATTAAGTATTAGGGTAATAGTACTAGAGTAGGGATACTAACGTAAGGATCTACTTAATCACTTTATACTAGAGCTAAAGGCTTATATATTAATTTATATCTATATTCATACTCTTTAATAAATTAATAACGTTTTATCGTCTTCAAATATAAACGTCTATATCTTATCTCTTATAGCGTTCTATATATAGCTAAATAGTATCGTGGGGAGGCTTAACCTATTATATCCAGCTTTTATTCATTTATTTAGAGACGAAGATACCTTTATAATCCCTTTCTATACCCATACCCTAGCCTTAGCCCTAAGCTATATATACTCAAATTAAATTTTAATTTAATCACCCCTTCTATATTATTTTACCCCTTCATTATATTATCTTTTAGCCCTTATATTAATATAGAATGTTATATTACTACTAGTTTGTAAAGGGAGGGGTTTAAGGGCGTTATTTTGCGGGCTACTATGGGTTATAAGTAGTTAGTATGTTAGATATTCATCCGGGTTTAGTAATAATTAAATTTATTCATTCTAGTTAATAGATCTAGAATATTTGCCATTTGAGATTTATAAAACTGCATATAGGGGTTATTCTATTATTTATAAATCTCAAATAAGCCTAAACCTTGGTACGTATTAGTAGATTAATAGGGCTAATAGAATATATAAGTATTAGAAATATATATTCTTAAGTATATTAAGTAGTTTAGAGGTTAGAGGTATGTTATAGGAGGTAGATATATAGCTACTATCTTAACTCTTTGCTCCGTTTTCTAATATTTTGGTCTATCTTCTTATGATTTAGCCTATATTTATAATCTATTAAAGATAGTACTAAAACAGAAGGCTATCTATTTTAATAATATTATGTTTAATAGCTAGTAACGCCCTAAGAAGGCTTATTTATTAAAGAAGCTGCAATTAGTATCGCTAAGCGAGGGGCACTAGACTACTATAATAATTCAGCTACCTCTACGAATAAAGGCTACCTTATTGAAAACTATATATGAGGGCGAGCGTTTTCGCTAGTTTATTATTATATTTGAATAGGACCCGGACTGCTAAATAAAGACGAATAAGTACGTGGTTTATATTACAAAGTTAGCGGTATTCTTAGAGAGTTTAGGGTATAGTTAGGATATTATTTATAAGTAGTTCCCTAGTTAGGTCTTCTCTAGTTTTCTTATATATAGTAGTTAGAAGGCTAGGTCGAGAGAATTATCGAGGGGTATCGAAAGAATAGCCTAAAACTTCAATAATATGATAATATAGCTAACTCTATTGATAATTTATCTATAGTAGATAAGTCTGCGAACTCCAGAGAGCGATATAATAATATATATTTAGATAATATAGACGTTAGGCTTAATAAGGCTCTAGAAATAGATAAAATATCTAATAATAGGATAACTAAGGTAGAGGAAGAGGGAGAAACTAAGAGCTAATTATCCTTATAGAGGAAGCTACCTAAGCGACTATAGCTGACTTCACGGGCCCCTAGGATACTTAAAGCCCTTAGGATTTAAGTAGAAGAGAAGGATAAGTCGGGAAGGATATCTTAGTCCTAGGCTATATTCTAAGATATTATAAAGGAGCTAGGATAGGAAGACGAGATTAAGGTTATAGAGGATAATTATTATTATATTAAGGAGCTTATATTCTATTGAATATTTAGACCTATATCTAAAGATCGATTATATTACTTGCTAGCTAAATATAGTACTAGAGCTATATCCTCACTAGGTAATATAGTATAGAAAGCTAAAGGTTTGGCGGAGAAGCTTAATAGAGCCTAATACCTATAACTAGCTTCTTTTATAAGGTAATAGAAGGGTATTATTGATAAATCAGCAGGGTTAAAGACTGCTACTACTTAGATATAGATCTATATATAGCAATATAAGCTATAGAAGAGGTAGATAGAGTTGAGAGCTATTTTCCAAGAGAAGGGGCCCGAATTACTTAAGTTATAAGACTTCTTAAAAGGGGAAGGCTTTAGTACCTAATAAGGAAAAGGAGTAGATAGCTACTTAGCTGCCTACTTTATAAAGGAGCTTTGCCTTAGAGAAGGAAAGAAGTTTATAGACTTAATTTATAGGTTTATTATATTTAGAATTCTTATTGAAGTTCTTAGTTTAGGCGTTCTAGTATTTATACCTAAGAATATTAAGTTATAGTATAAATAGTTAAAAGGTAGAAGGGATTATAAGATTTTTAGGTCTTAGAAGAGGAAGAAGATATAGCTAGTTTATAATACTTTAGTAGAAAGGTTACTATTTTTATAGGATCTTTATAAAATAGCGAAGGAAAGTATTATAGATAGGATTAGGGTTAGAAAGAACCTAAAAATAATATAAGCTTTATAGTAGATCTAGGAGGGAAAGGGAAAGAAAGAGGTATTAGATTTATTATTATTAGTATTTATAAGAGGTATTAAAGAGAGAGATATTATAAAGGTTAAAGGGGAGGAGTAGGAGGAGGGAGGAGGGTAATTAAAAGAAAAGGCTTAGGTATAGAGAGTATTATTTTAATTACTTTTAGTAATTAAAAGATAGGGCTTAGGTATAGAGAGTATTATTTTAATTACTTTTAGTAATTAAAAGATAGAGCTTAGGTATAGAGAGTATTATTTTAATCGCTTTTAGCAATTAAAAGATAGAGCTTAGGTATAAAGAGTATTATTTTAACTACTTTTAGTAATTAAAAGATAAGATATAAGTATAGAGAAGATTATTTTAATTACTTTTAGTAATTAAAAGATAAGGCTTAGATATAGAGAGTATTATTTTAATTACTTTTAGTAATTAAAAGATAGGAGTTAGGTATAGAGAGTATTATTTTGATTGCTTTTAGTGATTAAAAGATAGAGTATAGGTATAGAGAGCATTATTTTAATTACTTTTAGTAATTAGAGAATAAGTAAACTTTTATAAATCTTAAGTATTATTAGTATTAAATATATATTATAACCTATTAGTCTAAAAAATAA
>JAOQIF010001314.1:0-11050 GCA_026260285.1 Colletotrichum sansevieriae
GCTATAAATAACCCCCTCCTAGGCTAAGAAGTTAATAATCCCTAACTACCCCCGATTTTTAAAAATAGAGAGGATAAATAGGAAGTCGAGTTTATTCTAGCTATATACTAGAAGCGCGTAGGTAGGGGCAGGCGTTAAAAGTTATTAGTTAAATAGATAGGATATAGTTAGCCTACCTAGGAACCCCTATAATTACTCTAAGATAACTAAGTAGTAGATAAGTATAAAGAAAAGTATAGCCTAATAAATAAGAATAATAATAACCCCTAGTATACTATACTATAAGCTAGGTAGTAGTTAATAAGCAGGAGTAGGATAAAGGGATAATAGCTAGGTAATTCATAATTAGAAGAATAAGTAGAAATAGGAGGCTCTATTATAGCTTAAAGCTATAGGGAGGTAGAACGGGACCTAGGTAAGCCCTAGGTAGGCGGAAGGTAGGCAAATAGCAGGCGAGTAGAAACTATAGATCTAAGAAGATAACCCCTTACTCCTCCTACTCTTTATAAGTAATAGTAGTAAGCTAAGAAAAGGGATTAGATTATTAGGAATAGAAGAAAGGTAGGAATAGGATAAATCTTATAAAGGACCTTAGCTATATCTAAGCAAGCCTAAGCGAGGTAATATAGCTATACTTTATTAAGCTTAACTAGGAGAGAAAGCAAGGTAGTAGTAATAATAGAAATATTAAGGATAGGAGTAGCTAGAGAACTAGCAGAGGGTATAGGGGAGGCGTCCGACTTAATAGTAGCTTTAGTAGCACGCTTTATAGTAATATAGGTATAGACCTCGTAGTTCTAAATAGAAGTAATATAAAGGAGTTCTATATAAGCCTCGATCTATATAAGGAGCTATAACTATTAGTAATAACCCTGAAATATAGGAATAGCGGAGTCTTACCGAGGTCCTCTTATTTAGGCTATAGCAAGTAAGGTAATCTTAGCTAAGAGAAGTAAACTCCTCCTAATAGCAAATTACACTAGGGTTGCTCTAGTAGAATATTAGCTCTATAGAGAAGGAATAGCAGGGAAGCGATACTTATATTAATATAAGCAGACTTAATAACCTTATTAGAATAGTAGATATAATAGATAATATTACTTATAATATAATTAGTTTTATAATAGTTAAAGGGCAATAGGATAGTATACCCCGCTTAATAATATTATAATAAGCTATAATATTACTAGGCTTCTTAGCCTTAGCTATAGCAAATATATACTTTAGGTAAGGGACCTCGCAAAGAGGTCCCTAGGTTTTATCCTAGGGGATATTACTAAAGATAAGCTAGTGCGGATAGGGACTCTAGTAGAACGTTAGAAGAATGCTAAATAAGTAGAAATTAATATACTATAAGGGGCTCCTAGGCGATAGGATATATTAGGAAGGAGTAGTTAAGGTACTTATATAGCTCCTAGCTAGCTAGGGCGTAGAGGGGATTATCTATAAGATCGAAGTTATTAGGGGTAGTCTCCTCGTAGTTAGAGAGGCTAGTAGAGGTAGAGTAGTTAGAGGGCGGGCTCTTAATAGGAAGAGGAGACTTTATCTCCTTATTAGAGTTAGGGAGGGGCTATATAGGGTTAATTATAGCAAAACTATAGGGAAAGAGCAGGTAGTAACTTATAGGGGGTGCTATTATAAAGGCGAGGGAAATTAGATTAATTAGATCTATACGAGTTAGTAATTAATAGGGGTTCGGATATAATAAACTTATACTAATATAGACCGGGAATATGCTAAAAACGCTACTAAAATAATAACTTATTAGCTAAAATAATATTATAATTAATTAATTAACTTATACTAGTATAGGTTAATAGGAGGAGGAAGAAAAAGATAAAGCAAACTAGGGGTATGAAAAATCATATTATTATAATTATTTACTTATAGAGCGCGGAGCAGCAAGCAGCCCGGATTAATATCGCTCTAGACTAGCCCTTAGCCTATGCTTAAACCCGCTGCTTATATAAGGGCTAGGAGGAGGGGGGGGGGCATGTATTATAGGCTACGCTATAACTAGCATCTAGGCGGTGCTATAGACCCTAAGAATTCTGCCCTTAATAACCGCTCTTACTTAACGTTCGCCCTATATCCGCTTTTCTATCGCACGGGGAACTTCCTAGGAAACTTCCCTTCCTTAGCTTAGATTACTATAATTAAGGCACCCCTAAGTTGAACAAACCCGGGCTAGCCCCTCACAAAGCCTAGTTCTATATTAGTACGCTTTAGGTTTCTCTTAAATCCTATAGTACTAAAAAATATTATATTAAGGGGTTTTCTTACTTATTAAGCCTTAGGGCTAAGGGGTAGTAGCTTCTAGCACCGAGTCTACTAGGTTTAGTTAGGCGCTAATATATCTTTTAATATAGTATTTATTCTCTATAAGTTATTACTATATCCTAAGTCCTTAGGTATATAAATTTACTATAAGATCTTTATAAGGGTCCTTATCCTACTTCTAGTAACCTTTTAGGCGTTATATAGCTTTTTCATAGCTTTAAATAAAGCTTAATAGTATTCTATATTAAGTTAATACTTAAGATAAATTTTAATAGGTTAGAGGGGCTCTTTAGTATCCTATATAATTATTTAGGGGAGGTCTTAGACTATAAGGGTATTACTAGGCGACTATAAGTACTAAGAGTATATATCTATACTAATATTATAGTAACTATACTTTAAGTAGCTAAGAATAAAGTTATACCTCTCTATATTAAGTTAGAAGAGGGGTACTTATATTAACTCTTATTAGTCTACTTATATATAAGTTATCTATACCTTAGTTATAATATGTAATAGCTCGCTATTAAATCCTATAGCTAGAATAAGGCGTTATAACCTATTATATTAAGTATAATAATGGTCTCTTAATAAGGGGGCTATATAGGTATTTATAAAAGCATAGCTCTTTACTCTAGTATCAAGAAGGGCTTTAAAGCGAATACTATATCCATTATAAACTAGGACTAATTCTTTCTCTAGTAGCTTATAATTAATTAGTAATTATAAGTTAATAGATATTATTACTAATTACTAATATCTTTAATCCTCCCCTAGTAAGAAGTCTACTTTTACCAAGGGCTCTAGTTTTCTACTAACTTAGGGTTATTATTCATAGCCTTAATAAGCTTAGTAATACTTATAATAGCTCTAGCTTTCTTATAGGGGTAGTCCTATAAGGTATAGCTAATATAACTATAAAGAAAATAAGCGACCTAGTTATAGAGCTTCTTATATAGAGCCTTAGGGATTTAATCCTAGTTAGTTTAGGCTTATATATAGGAGTTCCTTCTGCTAGAAGGCTTAATATAAGTTACTAGGGTACAGCTTTATATAATAGCTTAGTTAACTAAGTAGCTATTAGAGAGCGCTATAATATAAGCTATAGTATAGACCTAAATAATATAATCCTAGAAGTTAAGAGCGCTATTTATATAATAAATAGAGTACTAGTTCTAGAGTAAGGTAGGTAGTTTCTTATAGAACTTCTAGCGCTACTAGGACTCTAAGAGCTTAGTTTTATAAGTAAGGTTAATAAAAGTAGCTTACCTAATCTAGATATCTTTATATAAGATAATAAGGGTACTAAGTTTTATCTAGGCCTTATTATTGTAAGGAACAATAGCAGGTGCAGGATGCAGAGCCACGCTATTAGCAAAACGTCAGCAAGTCAGGGGCGGATAAATATACCTTAGAGAAAACTCTATAAGTGAAAAACTTAGAAGGTTAAGTAATAGTCTAATATAATAATAGATACCTATATTTTAATATTCTAGCCTTTCCTAGTTTAAGCCTTTAGCTATACTCTTTATAATTCTATTACTTCTACCTTAATTTAAGAAACTAGCGCTAGTTAGAATATCTAAAGCGAACTAGTAATAATATACTAATAATGTAGTAATAGAGTTTAATTATAATAAACTCCAAGCTAGGCATATAGATTATAACTAATAAGGTCTTAGCTAATAAAATATTAATTATTCGCAAAGCCGTAAGATATAGGGAATATAGTACGGATGCTATACTAGGGGAATAGATAACCCTAGTAATAATATAGCAGGAGGAATAAAACCGAGGGGTTAGGCTAGGTCCTAGGTAGCGCTAGACTAGGCAGACTACCCCTCGAGGGGCGAATAGATAGCGAGTAGTAGCTAATAAGGCATCTCGCCTAGGATACCCTAAGAAGCTAGTATCTCTAGTATCCTTACCTAAGCTATAGGGTTACTATAGAAATAGTAGGAGAGCCTTATAGAGCAGATATATCTATAATAGTAGTAGTATAAAGAATGAACCGCTACCCTACTATAAGAACTTGCTAATCGCTTAGTACTAAGATACTTATAGAGAGAATATAAAAAGCCCCCTATATATAATTACTATATTATAACTAAGGACTTTACTATAGATTAAGTTAGTAACTAGATCTAAGCGATTAAAGATAGAAACTAACTATATACTAGTAGTATACTAGAGCAGCAGGTCTAATAGGCACTTATAAAGATAAGCCTATCCCTATAGACCTAGTAGTAATACTATAGGGCTAGGCTAGAAGGAGACCTAGCATAGGCTAACTTTATAGTATTTACTCGCTAATAGCATATTAACCCTAAGCTTTAGGAGCGAAGATACTACGAGAAGCTAGATATGATAAGGTAGAAAGAGATATAGTTACTAATATAGTTCTTTACTAAATAATTAGCGATATATTAGGACTTAGGTATAGTTAGTATAGAAGATAGCAAGGCTAAGGCCTATATACTATACTTCTAACTAGCCCTATTCCTATATAGGGAACTTAAATATTAGAAAGTTGAGATATAGAGGCTAAGAGATATAGCTATAGAAGGAGAATACTTATAGGAGATATATTACTAATAGAGTAGCAAGCCTCTATAAAGCGAAAGCAAGAAATAGTATATAAGGGAAGAGCATAACCTAAGGGGGCTCTTAGTAGCGAGGTTAGGTTAAAAGGCAGGCTAGCAGGGTTCTAGCTAGAAGATAATATAGGTTTTATAGAGCCTAATGCCTTACTAATAGGTTAGCAGCATAATATAGGGATCTAATTAGAACGGGTCTATATCTAGCCCTAGTATATAACCTATAATATCTATTTATATAATATGCTTTAGCTATAAACAAAAGGGGTATAAGAGGGTAGACTACCTGGATAAACGCATAAGACGAAGTATAAATAAAACGCTAGTAGGATACTAAGTATTTGCTAAGAAGGCGAGGGTTAATATAATCTAATTCTTAAGAGTTAAGGAACTTAACTTATTAGAAAACGAGTAGGCTAGGGGATTATATTAGTAACCCCTATGCCTAAATTAGAACTAGATACTCTCCTTAAGGGAGCTATTATAAAGGGATAGGCAATCGTTCTCTAGAAGATTACTAAATAAGAAGTAGTAATAGATATAGATTCCTATTCCTAGGTTAATATTATTAGTAGTTAACTAGCTAAGTCCTTATAATTATAACCTATAGTAGCTATCACCCCTATATTAGAAGGGTTTAATAGGTTATCTATAATAAGCTAGAATATATATTAGTTAATATTTTTCCTTCTTAACTTAGGAGGAGAAGCAAGGAAGATATAGCAATTCTTTGCTAAAACCCCCCGACCTAAAGGAGCAGGAGACCTCCTCCTATTATAATACTCTATAGGAAGAGAGGGTATTATAATTAATACCTAGATAAATACCTAGGAATATAAATACTTTAGTATTACTAAGCTATTAGTATTTATATAAGAGATTATTAAGAATAGCTAGAAGGCTTATATTATATATATATCAGGGAATATCGCCCCCTATAAGCTGCTAATAGGGGCTCTAGAAGAAGAAGATACCCTAGAGGGTAATATAGAGTTATTACTAGAGCTATTTAGTAAATAGGTAACGTTTAATAAATAGTTAGCAAAGCAGTACCTAGTCCTAGAGGGTATAGAATATACTATTAACTTAATTAAAGGGAAGAAACCTCTATATAGGCCTATCTACCTATTAAATAAGCATTAATTAGAAGAACTTCGCTAATATATTGCTAATAACTAAGCGATAGGGCAGATCTAACCCTTAACTAGTGAGGTAGGCGCCCCTATCCTTTTTATACCTAAGAAAGATAGGTCTCTATGCCTTTATATGGATTATCAAGGCCTTAATAAGGTGATAATAAAGAACTAATATCTACTCCCTCTTATTAGCAAACTATTAGATAGGCTTTAAGCAGCGAAATAGATCTTGAAAATTAATATTTAAGATATATACTACTATATTCGCACTAAACTAGAGGATCGCTAGAAAATAGCGTTTAGGATATATTATAAGCACTTCAAATATACTATTATGCTGTTTAGACTTATAAATACCCTAGCTATATTCTAGGTATATATTCACTAAGCGCTTTCTAAGCTACTAGATACTTATTGCATTACCTATATAGATAGTATTATAGTCTATTCTAAGATAAGAGAGCAATATATAAAAGACCTTCTCTAAGTACTCTATAGGCTTTGCTAGTAGGAGATCTATATTAAGCTTAGTAAATATAGGTTTTACTAATAGTAAGTAGAGTTCCTAGGTTATGTTATTATACCTAAGGGCGTATTAATAGACTAAACTTATATCTAAGCTATTACTAAATAGAAGCTGCTAAAGATATACTAAGATATCTAGGTCTTCCTTAGATTTTATAACTTCTACTATAAGTTTATTATAGGATATTTAGGTATTATAGCTCTAATAATATCCCTATTAAAAGCTAGTAAGAATAGTAAGAAAGGAGGTGAGTTCTACTAGCTAGAAGAGGCTTAATAAGCTTTTAACCAGCTTCAAGCTGCCTTCTGCTTAGTAACTATTCTCTAATACTAAGACCTAACCCGCGAGATAAGGGTTGAGATAGATACTTCTATAAAGGCTATATCTAGCATCCTATTATAATATATTAATAGTTAGTAGCAACTAGTTGCTTACTATTTATAGAAGCTTAGTAATATAGAATAATGCTAAGGAGCAGGCTAATAAGAATTTCTTATTATAATTAAAAGCTTAGACTATTAGGCTTATTACCTTCAGGGTATATTAAAGAAGTTTATAGTTCTAATAGATTACTAGGTACTAAAGGGTATTATTAGCACGCCTATGCGGGACCTTTGGGGAAAGCTCGCTAGGTAGATATATAAACTCTTAGCATTTAATTTCAACCTAGAGCATAGGTTAGGGGTTATAAACCTAGTAGATAGTCTATCTAGGAGGCTAGACTATATAGAGGGGGAGGTGAAGTATAATAATATACTCCTAACCCTAGCGAGGAAGCTGAGGTTTATTAGCAAACTACTAGTAGACCTCTAGATAAGTATTACTATACTATACGGTAGTATAGAGACCTCAAAAGCATTTATTAATACTATAAGAGCTAGCATAAGGTGCCCCTTCTAGATAGATAGCTCTAGGGGTAGAGACGCCTCGGTCTCTAGTTAGCATTGCGCTCTATAGCATACTAATATTACTATAACTATAGCAGCTATAATAACTTAATGCTAAAGAGCAAGGGGTAATATAGAGAATACTTAGCAAGAGGTTATTAACTAAGAGGACTCGCTTAGAGCTAGGGTTACTATAGCATAGTAGTATATCCTACGATAGGTTATAAGGGAGCTTATAACGAGTAAAATAGCAGATAGTTAGCAACCCTCTAAAGTAATAGAGAATCTTATCTATAGACTGCAGGCTAATAACTTATACTACTAGATATAATTAGAGAGGGCGCGTAGACTAGCTAGCGATTATAAGAGCTATATAATTAATAGCTAGGGAACCTTATTCTATAAGGGATAGCTAGAGATACTATAGGAAGGGTCTCTGAGGCTAGAGATCCTTTGCTAATACTATAATAACTACAAGGCGGGTTATATAGGGGTGAATAAGACTACTAAGTTGATCTCAAGGAACTTCTATTAGCTAAACTTAGCTATAGATATGCGTAATTATATTATAGGGTATTATATATACTAGTGGAACTGCGTTCTAAGGCATAAGCCTTATAGAAAGTTATAACTACTACCCTTACCTATATACCTATTCTAGGAAATAAGCATAGACTTTATTACTAGATTGCTAGCGAGCTCTTAGCATATAAGCAGAGAATATAACGTAGTTTTTATTATTATATGCTAAATAACTAAGTTTGCTATATTTATCCTAATAATAAAGCAGCTAATAGCTGCTAAGTTAGCGCGGATTATCTACGAATAGGTTAAATACTACTTTAGCACTCTAGAGGGTATTATTAGCAACTAAGATAAGCTCCTAACTAGCTAATTTTAGAATGAGTTTATAAGAGAGAGGGCTATTAGGCACTACCTCTCTACTATATACTATCCCTAGACTAATAGGTAGTTAGAAAGGATATATTAGATATTAGAAAAGTACCTGCGAGTATATACTAGCGACTTGCTATAAGAATAGGCAGTCTAGCTACCCGAGGCGGAGTTTATATATAATAATAGTCGCTATAGCACTACTAGCTACTTACTAATAGAAGCCCTATATAGTTACTATCTATATTATATAGAATATATAGCTCCTGCGAATAGGGTTATAGTATAGGGTATAAGGGAGCGAATTAAATATATTTCAAGACTCCGCAAGAGGGCTTAGGAATAGTAGCAGAAGGCTACTAAGGTATAAGCTAAGTATTATAATACGAAGCATAAGGACTAGACCTACTATTAGGGATAGGTTATTAAGCTATTAATAAAGACCTTCTAGTTTAAAAATAAGAAACTAGCACCTAGGTTTATATAGGTAGCTATTATAGAACTAGTTAGTATATAAGCATATAGGGTCTATCTACTACTATAATACTAATAGATATATAATATATTCTCTATTACCTTACTAGAACTATAGGATAACTACTAAGTAGGTAGCAAAGGTTTGCCTATATACCTAGAGCCTAAGGATACGCTAGAGGAATAGGAAGTAAAAGAGATTATTATATAGCAAGGTATTAGTAATAATGCATAATATCTAGTTAAGTAAGTAGGATAGCCTATAGAATATAATATATAGGAGCCTATAGAGAATTTAGCGAACGCGCAGGAGGCTATTCGCAAGTTTAATAGATAGTATAGGAGGTCTTATAAGAAGTAGGATAACTAGTTGCTAAAGTTATAGTAATAAGTTGCTAATCATAAATTATAAGACTATAGAATAGAAGCTAAATTAAGAAGCAGAATATTAATCGTATTAAGTAGCAAATTATTGCTAATATTATAGCAAAAGAAGGGTATTATCCTATAAGAGAAAAGGAGGGAGCTAACTATCTAAATAGTTATTTACTTCTAATTATAGCTATAGGCGCGAGCACCCCGACCACTATAACTATAAATAGCACTATAGCAACTAGTTGCTAAGCTAGTATTACTAGCGTTACTAGCATCCCTATTATTATTGCCTATAAACTAACTACCTACTAACTTACTACTAGACTTACTACCTAAGTCACTACCTAACTCGCTACTAGAGCTACTACCCACCTCACTACCCGACTTATCACTAGAGCTATTATTAAATATAGTAATAGTGACCTTAGTCTTCTTAGCCCTTCTAGCCCTTTTTGCTAAATTATTGCTATCCTCTCAGCTATATTTAGTAGGAGTATAGAAGTATAAGGTGCGGGATATAGGGCGAGTACTAGTAATAGCAACAAAGCAGCAAGGAATATTATTAGAAGTATACTTAATAAGATTATCTTATAGTAACTTACTAAATTTAGGGAAGGAGTTAATATTATACTTATAAGAGCGCTTAGGGACTAGTTTTATTAAAGGGTTATTAACTAGATAATGAATCTTATTATAGAGGTATATAGCAGGACTATTATTATAAATATATAGCAGCTAGGCAGCGTTCAGGCGCTAAAGGATATTAATACTATTACAAAGGGTATTAACCTAGAACTAATTATTAGTAAGATATAATTAGCAAGGGAGTAGCGAGTAATAACCTATATAAACTAAGATATTGAGGGCGAGGTGCTTATAGATAGAAGCAAGCTCCTGGAGTTAGAGCTATTCTATATTATAGCTACTACTACTAGTAGTAGGATTATAGATAAGTTTAGCAATATGCTTCTATACTACTAAATAGTTACTAAGAGAAGCGAGTATATAATACTAATAAAGAGGGGTTAGGACGCCCTCTTGTTCCTAAATTTAGATTTAATAGAATATATTTTAGGTTATCTAGGCTATACCTTAAAGCTCCTAGGGGACCTACTAGGTATTAGTATATAGTAATAAGGTAGCAAACTAGCAGAGACTTATAGTAATATATTTCTTTTTATTAAAGTTATAATAGACGCACTTCTGCGCATATTAGCTATATATATCTCAAAGGTTAACAACGTCTTAATATATCTTATAGAGATAGCTAAGGCAGGGATAGCTACTATTAGCGCTACTAGTAAGGTTACTAGAAAGGATTTCAGGATTATATAGGTATTTAGTAAGTACTACGCCTATGCGTATAATATGAGATATTATAGGGAATAATTAGCAAGATAATAGAGAAAGAAATAAACTAAAGAAGGGAAAAGATAAAAAATTAGATAACTATAGCGAGAGTTTGCAGAATAGATAATAAAGAGAAAATAATAAAGGCTACTAAGTTAAAAAAAGGATACTAAAGAGGGAAAAGTCTAACTAAGTTAGAGACCTTAAAAAGAAGACGCCCTTTTATAATTAGCATCGCTAGGTAATAAAGCTAAATAATTACTAACTATATACTACTAAACGGTTATATAACTATTAGTAACTAATTAAAAAATAATAGCAATACTCAAAATTCAAAAATATATAAAGCGCTAGAAAATAAAATATATTATTCGTTTTAGCAGCTTAAATCTAGCGCGGGAAGGAGCGATAGCAAATAATATAATAAAGATGCTAAACTATTACCCTACTATTAGTAACGCAGAGCTATATTACCCTACTAGTATACCTTAGGGACTAAGGCTTTAGAAGGGGGGGGGGGGGGGGGTAATT
>JAOQIF010001315.1:0-20894 GCA_026260285.1 Colletotrichum sansevieriae
CTAATAAGAAGTATAGTATAGAGCCCGTCTTTTATAACTAGGATATTCTATATTATAAGGAGATAGATCTATAGATCTCTAGCCTAGATACTAAAACTACTAGCCTAGCTATAGCTTTAGAAATTATATAGAATTAGAGCTCTCTACTACGAGGGAAAGCACTTAGCTAGTAGGAATACTAACTTAGGCTAATTAAATAATAGAACTACCTCTATATAGGATATCACGCCCTATATAATACTATTAGGAGACGTTTTATACTAACTTAATAAGAGTCTATCTAATAGATTGCTATATATAGGTTTACTATAGAAGACCTTAAGGGAGATAGAGATATCTATAACTTTACCTAAAACTATTTTAAGTATAATAGAGTATAGATAGGACTAATATCTATAGTTAGCTAGCTATTAATAATCTTCTATAATGCAATTAACCTAGAGCTTTAGCAATTCCTAGATAAACTAATAGCTAGTAATACTCTCGAGGATTACCTCAATATAGCTAAGAAAAAACGCAAGGTAGTTTAGCATAGACTCTAGGCGCTAATTAGCATTAATTATATATTAGAAGAATCCGACGATGCAATATAGAATAGTAATAAGGGATAATAGAATAACCGAGACTTCTAACGGGATAACTATAATAATCCGCAACCCTAATAATATTATTAACCTTAGCAACGCTTCTAGCGCTCCGATAACTACTAAAACTAGAAAGATCGCTACCTATAGAACTAGCTATAGAGAAACCTGGGTTTTTAACGCTATGCAAAATATAATAGACTAGGCTAGATGGACTCAGACGCCTATTATATATAGGAGGATTATAATAATAACTATAATATTAATAACCTCGTTAATAGCAGCTATATCCTAATAGATATATAGGAAGTCCCCTACGATTCAGCTGCCCTATTAGAATAACTAGGCAAAGAGGAAATAGCAGGCTAGATAATAGACGTCGTAGCTATAGCGAGAAGCATACTAGTAATCTCC
Organism: Colletotrichum sansevieriae; assembly: GCA_026260285.1. NCBI lineage: Eukaryota > Fungi > Ascomycota > Sordariomycetes > Glomerellales > Glomerellaceae > Colletotrichum > Colletotrichum sansevieriae. Next base: position 999 of record JAOQIF010001315.1, read on the forward strand.
CTAACTACTTTAGTTATAGATTCTACTAATATAATAAACTTCGCAAGTCTTGTTGCAATTCCCCTAGTAAATAATATATAGGTATTACTTAAGAAAAACTAAATTATTAACGCCTAGGTGAAACTAGTAAAATAAATAATACTAGCTAAATAGATATATCTCCGCCTTAATATAAAAAGTAATAATATAGCTAGCCTAGAGGAAGTCTATATTAATATAAGCGCTTTAATAACTCTAGTTAATAAGAATTAGGTGCTACGCTTTGCGCGAAATCCCACGTTCTAGATAATAGAACTACGGAAGATAAACGCAGTAGACTTAACCTTTTAGGTAATAGAGCAGGTTATATTCAACTTCTATATCCTAGGTACTATTAGCGATATAGAGATTAATAGCTACGTTATTGTTATAGCTAGAGTTATAAATACTCTTAGAGCGAATCTTCTATTAGGAATACCGTTCTATAAAGATCACGGGCTAGTTATAAACTTTAATAAGGGTATAATTAAGTTCCGCTTAGTATATAGAATGCAGTATCCAGTCTAGTTCAGGAGATAGCACCTAGTAACTAGACGAGTTAATAACGCCTATATTATAGTTATTCCCCTGCAGAGTGACGCATTTGTTATAACTAGCTTTATCAACCTCCCTAAGTTAAGCTAGCAAGGATCTAATACTTAGTAGTTTTAATCTAGTTATATTAGCGCAGTTAATATAATAATTATAGCAGATAACCCTAAGCTTATCCTTATGCAAAATATAATAGATAAGCTAATAATAATCCCAAGAGGATAGCAGCTAGGCTATATTATTCTAATAGAAGCAGAGGAGACTACTAACCTCATTAACTACATAGATATTATCACCCTTATAGGAGGAGAATCAAACTCACGCCAGTTCTCGTAATATAAATTCGATAGGGCTATAGGTAATATAGTAGCTAGCGCGTAGTTTATAACCCCGCTTGCTAAATCTAGCCTAGGACTGCCTCGTTAAGCGGATAATATTCTATCTTATAGAATATCTAAGCTAAAAGATATCCTAGTTATATATAGTAAGGATGGAGTTAAGATCTGCAATTAGGATGCGGTTTTTACTAATAGACTTAAGGAAATCCTCAATAACTAAGACGTCTACTATAACAAGGGGATTATACCTATGCTAGACGACTAATATATACGCATTAAGCTTATTAAAGGGTAGCAAAACTAGAAAGCTATAGTAAAGCCTTACCCCCTTAGCGCTAAAGACCTCGAAGTCGTTGAGAATATCTATAGCAAGATATATACTAATAGCAAGATAGTATAGGGTAATAGGCTAATCCTAGTTATCTATCTGCTCTTCGTTATATAGCGGGTAGTTAATAGTATAAAAAAAGGCAGGGTTATTATTAACCTTCGCCCTCTTAACTAAATCACTATCCTAGATATATACCCGCTTCCTAACTAAGATGATATAATAGATACCCTTAGAGGGAAGAAACGCATAACGATATTTAACGCTACTAGGTTCTTCTACTAACTACTAATCTACTCGAGATATTATAATAGGATAATAGTAATAAGTCCCTATAGTATCGAGGTTTCTAACGTTATCCTCATAGGATTCAAGAACTCGCTAGCCTATGCCTAGTATTTCATAGACCGCCTCCTATATAACTACTAGCATTTTGCTCGAGTATATATTAATAATATTATTATTTTTAGCAATAGTAACGAGGACTATCTCTAGTATATTAATATTATTCTCAAGCTCTTTAAGAATAACCGCCTTTATATTAAACCTAAGAAGTCCTTTGCAGGGTTTCCTAAAGTAAGACTCCTTAGCTATATTATAAATACTAATAGTATTAAATAAATAGAGGATAGGATTGCAGCTTTTAAGAACCTCTGCTTCCTAAAAACTCTCTATAATATTAAGAGATACCTCGGAATAGCTAGATAGCTATAATGCAATATACCCTAATATAATATTATCGCAACGCTACTATAGGATAGAAAGACCCGTCTTACTATAAAACTCCGTAATAAGAATATGCTTCCTAATAGTCTATTAAAGGTAGTTTGAATAAAGAGGGTCCAAAAGGTATTATTCGAGCTAATACTAAGCGAGCAAGAGGTATAGAACGCCCTCCAGGAGAATCTCTATAACTAGGTCATAAGATACTACTATAACCCGAATAAGCTTATATTTTTTAAAGTTAACACCTATAAAGGTAGCTTTAGGCTTATAGTATTCTAACTAGGCATCCTATAGAATAGTACTAATATACCTAGTAAAGATATTACGCAAATCTATATATAACTAGTACTTTTTCTATCTAAGGTTACGTCGCCCTTAGAAAAGCAATACTTTGCTATAGAAGCGGAGGTAGTAGTAGTAGTATAAGCTATAAAGAAGCTCCGCAAGCTCGTGTAATTAAATAAGCACCCTATATAGATTCTCATAGATCACGTAGCTACAAAGGGAATTCTCATATATACCTCGCTATGGACTATAGACCTTAATAAGGCTAACCTATAGCTCGCAAGCGCTATAAACTACCTATTGCAATTTAACCTCAATATTACCTATATACTAGGGAAGCTTAATATTATCCCTAACGCCCTCTCGCACCTGCTGTTACTTATAGCCTTAGGACGAGCTAATAGGTTTGAGGATAGCGATATCCTCGTGGAAATAACCTATAGTAATAACGATAATAACGCAGGATTTATAGATATAGTTAACTAGTTAGCTAAGAAGTCACAAGCCTATAGAGCAATAGGGGAGATAACTATAAGCATTTCAGAGGACTTTATCGCTAAGATTATAGATAACTATACTAATAACACGAGGTATAGCAAAATTCTCAAATAACTCCAATCCTAGCAGAAGGAACTAGGCAAGTAGTAGTTACTATTCGACGCTACTACTAAGGAAAATAGCACCAGAGCTACTAGAAGAGCCCCAAAATGCTATTAAACGACTCCTTAGAGTCTATTACTAGAAGGGCTTATCCTTTATATAGCTACGGATAGCACTCAGAGACTCTGCATTCTATATAAGTCAGTACCTGCGATTCTCCGCCTTAGTTATAACGAAAAATACTACTTTAGCGCTAACTATATAATAGTAGAAATATTAACTTTTTAGTTTTATAATAAGAAGTCGCTCATATAACGATATATTGCTTACTGCAACTAATATAAAGAGAACTAAATCAACCGCCAAAAGCTACTAGGATAGCTATAACCTATCCCTATTATAGATATCCCTTATAATACTATTACTATAGACTTCATTACTAATATACCTAAGGTGCTATCCTATAGAAGTTCCTACGCCCTACTAGGTTTCCTAGAGTTAGATATATTAGTAATAGTAATATATAAATTCTAAAAAAAGATAATCCTTCTTATAGGATATTCGACCTATAGGGCAAAAGAATAGGTAATAGTCTTACTCCGCGCATTTTTCCTCTTAGACTAGGGAATCCCACGTTATATTATTAGTAACTAGGATCCTAAGTTTATCTCTATAGTATAGCATATAATATTCAATACCCTTAATATTAGGCTTCTCCTCTTAATAGCATACTACTCCTAGACGGATAGGCAGAGCGAAAGAATAAACTAGACTACTAAGATCGCAATATAGTTCTATATATCGGAATCCCCTAATATCCCATAGACCGATATATTACTTACCCTATAATATAATCTTAATAACTCCCTATCTACTATAATCAGGCGATCGCTAAACGAGGTTATACTTAGATTTAAGCTATAAAATATCCTCAACGTAGTTATATAAACGAGCGCCCTAACTAAGAGCCTTACTATCCTCAGGGAGATATATCAGAAGGAAGTACTACTACTTATTAATATAGCAAACGCCTCGCATAAAGAGAGATATAATAACTACTATACTAACGTAACTTTTAACGAAGGGGATGAAGTCTAGATACGACTTAGCAAAGGATTCCACCTACTAAGATAATATAATAGCAAATAGACCTCTAGATAGATAGGACCCTTCTGAATTAAGCATATCGTTAGTCCTCTCGCCTATAAGGTGGATATTCCCAAATACTAGCAGGTTTACCTAATCCTCTCTATAGCCTAGCTATATAAGCTAGCCTAGGGAGAAGACCTATTTAATCGCAAGACTCTACTACTAAAGCCTATTAAAGTTAATAGTAATAAGGAGTAGGAACTTAATTATATTATTAAACGAAGAGTATTATAGAGAAGTTATAAACCTATTATTAAATACCTCGTCCGATAGAAGGGCTTTATAGCAAAAGATAATACCTAGGAATAAAGAGACTCCCTATTGCTTAATATAAACGATATTATTAATAAGTATAATACTAAATTCCCCCTCGACTAGGATACTAAAAGAGCTATAAGAAGGCGCGCACCTCGTATATAACTAAATAGTTTTCCTATCCTTTTAATAGGATGAATATATATACCCTGAATTAATATTAGGATTATAAATTTTCCCTTTATTATTGCTATTTTTACTATTAACTACTCTTTCCTCGATCTCTCTATCTTATATCGAAATAAATAGGAAGGAGCAGAGGGTACTAACTTTTATACGCCTTCCTTACTAACCCCTATTATAAAATTTTTTTTTTTCTTTCTATACCTTCCTTCTATTTATTATATTTACCTACTTTATTTAGGTATGCCTATACTTTATTTATTTATTTCTCTCCTATATACTAATTATTACTTAATAGACCTCTTATAATAAGTAATAATATTATCCTAACCTACTAAATATAGCCTCCTAAATGCTAGCCTAACTAATATTATTATAATAATAGCTTCTAAAGGCAAGGAAGTTGCTAATAACTACGAGGTCCTATCCTCTTACCTATCTAATAATAGCAGCAGCTAAGATAAGGGTACTAACCCCTAGAATAATGAGGTACTTAACCCCGTCTCCCTATGCTAAGATAGTAATAACCTAGGTAGTAATAACTAAGTTAGTAACTATAATATTAACCTCAGTACTCCGGTTAAGACTCGTAAGTCTGCTACTAAGAAGAAGAAATCCTATAAGGACCATAAGAAGGGCAAATAGGCAGCTAAGAAGAACTTCTTCGCTATAGATACTAAGACCTAATACGAGGAGGTTATTAATAATAACGCTAATAATATTTAGAATAATAATACCTAGGCTACCGAGCTAGCCTGCGTTATTACTAGCACCCTAGCTAAAACCGCAGCTACTACCCCTCGTAAGACTCCTAAGAAGAGCTGCCCTAGCCCTATAGCCTAGCGCTAGCAGATTAATAAGGCAAAGACTCATATTAATAACGCCTTTCTATACTACCCTAATGCTATCCTTATCGAGGAGATTAAGAAAATCCTCAATAATATCGAGCCTTCTGAGAATATATCTTCTAACCTCTATATTAGATATATCTAAGATACCCTCAAGCGAGTATATAATATATATATTAATAATAATACTTATAGCAAGCTTCTCCCTAGCTACGCCTAGGTCCTCGCTATATATTTTTATAATACTTATAGTTATACTAATAGAATTATTACTAGTAACCTTATTATAATAAACTGTATTAACCTCCTTTCTATCGCCCCGCTTATTAATATTAGTAATATTACTACTACGGACCTATTAGCCTATAAGGATGCTAAAAACGCTAAGGACCTCGCTAATAAGGCTAAGGGTAACATTAATACTATTATTAATAGCATCCGATAGGAAATCCTTCCTCGCCTCGATACTATAGAGACTAACGTAGCTAATATAGATACTATTAATATTAATACTATTAGCAAGCATCTCGCTAAACTTAAGAATAATAGCGCGTCTAAGCAGGCAGTTGCTAATAAGATTCGCATAGCTATTGATATAGTTAAGACTAAGGAGATTGCAAGCCTCTGCGCTAAGATTGCAAACCTCTATATTATAATTGAGGGTCTCTAGCGTACTAGCAATAAGCAACTCATGCTAAGCGACGCTAGTAATAATAGCACTACTAAGCACTAGTAGATATCTAAGTTTGATATACTCCTCTACTAGCATAATAACTAATTAATAATACTATAGTAATTTCTAGCGATTAGAATATAAAAAGGAAAAAAGGGAATATTAAGCATATATATCCTAGATCGATAGTAATAGCAATTAGGATAATTACTTTTTGAAAAGGGGGTATATATTATACGCCTTTTAGTAATATAGTTAGCTATTATATAGTATTCTACGTAACTACGGTTAGGCTTAATACCTATCCTTTAAGTAGGAGCCTTCTAGTAGATAAGCTTAGAAGGCTCGGCTATTATAGAATATATTACTATATACCTATGATTGCTTATTATACTATTTGTTATTGTTCACGCTTGCATTGCTCTTTTCCTTGCTTTACTCGCAGTCTTAGCGACCCCTACTGTAGCCCCAGGCTAGTAGGAAGACTGTGACAGCTTCGCTTATGTAACTATGAATGAAACGCTTCTTTAACCCTAGTTTCTAACTCCTAACTATATATAGGATCCTTATTATTATATAGTAGTATAACCTTGTAACTTATATATTTTTATAAATCTAAATCGCTTATTATAATAGATATTAGAATAGCGAACCTACTAGTATATAATTATCTAATGAGATATATATATTATATAGACTTAATATATTTCTAAGAAGCCTATAGAGTTACTTATAGTTATAATAACTATACTATAGGATATTAGGGTAATAAAGCTTTAAAATAAAGCTATTATAGATCTTTACTATAAAATTATAAAGCTATAATTAGCTTAATAGAAGAAGCTTAAAGAGAATAAGACTTTTTAAGTATAATTATAAAAAGTATATACAAAAACTCTAGTATTACTTAAGGTTAGTAATAATAATAGAGATACTTTATCTTTAATAATACTACTATTAATAAATACCCTAGTAAGCCTAGCTTATTTATACTTTATAGTATAAGAGGTTAGCTTAGATATTATAATAATAAGTACCTTATTAACTACTAGGGAGCTTATTATTGTACCTAAGCTAGATATAAACTATTTTAAAGACTTTTAAATAAAGTTCCTAAAGAATTACTACTTAAAGGGATTTATAACTTAGATTATATATGTCATATAAGTATAAATAGCGCTTATAATATATAGAGTTACTCTTAAGGATAACTTAATTTATATAGAGGATCTCTATATAATAGCTAAGATATATAACAACTTTATAGCAAAACTACTTTTACTTATAGTATATACTTAGAGTAGCTCTAAGATATAAGAGACTGTTTTATAAATATATATTAGTATTATTATTATATTATAAACTATTTTAAAGACTTTTAAATAAAGTTCCTAAAGAATTACTACTTAAAGGGATTTATAAAATAGATTATATATTTCATATAAGTATAAATAGCGCTTATAATATATAGAGTTACTCTTAAGGATAACTTAATTTATATAGAGGATCTCTATATAATAGCTAAGATATATAACAACTTTATAGCAAAACTACTTTTACTTATAGTATATATTTAGAGTAGCTCTAAGATATAAGAGACTCTTTTATAAATATATATTAGTATTATTATTATATTATAAAGCTAATTATAAGACTAGGTATATATACTAAAGCTTATAAAGAGCCATCTAATAATATATATATTAAAGTTTAACGAATTATAATATAGATATTAATAAGTAGGTAGTACTATCTCTCTTAAAGATATTATTTAAGCGTTTATTTAAGGAGTAGAGGACTGGTATTATAACTAAGCTATGCGCTAATAATTAAAATATTATAAAAGTATTATTAAGTTAGTTGAGGCGCTTATAATAGATCCATAGGACGAGGCTTATATAATTAATAAGATAAAGGCTATGCTTATAACCTAAGTAATAAATAAAATATCTAAAGGGAATAAGAAGTAGAGCCTAAGAAAAACTAATAAAACTATAATTATTTTAGTTATAAGTATATTAATACTATATAGTATTATTATCCTAACTATAATTCTAAGGATAAGGAATCGTTAACTTTGTTAAATAATAATAATATAATAAATTTATCTAAGAAGGAGTTTATAAAGGAAGGCTAGAAGGTAATAAATAAGTCTACTATACTTTTATAAACTTAAATAAGTTTTAAGTAGCTTAGAATAACCTTATAAGATACCTAGCGTGGGTAAAAAAGCCTATAGAGACTAGATAAGAAGAGATTATTCTAAGGATAGTTAGTATAGTAATAGCGCTTACCTATAAGATACGAGCGTGAATATATATATAATTAATAACTTATTATATAATAATAATAATAAGTATATATTATTAATAACTCTGTGTATAATTTATATAGGAGGAAGTAATATCTACTCTAAGTATATAAGTATAGTTACCCTATATTTTAATAATAGGGAATTAATATATCTATAAGACGTTTTATATATACTAATCTTTCTAATTAATATATTTAGTTGTAAATAACTATATCTTAGTAGAGGCTATTTTAATAAGAAATAACTAGTAGGTATTAAAAAGTAGGTATTTATAACGCTTCATATTTAATAGCAAGGTTTTAACGTTGGTATTACTTATAAATAAGACTTAAGTATATAAGTTATATATACTACATAATAGAGAACTAGATATAAGCTCTAATATTATAAGCTAGGGTACCTAAGCTTTAGAGAGATATAGAAAACTATTAAAATAATAAAGAGATATATAATTACCCCTAAGTTAGTAATCCTATAGCTATATAAAATATATAATCTCTTAAAAAGTTTATAATACTCTCTATATGGCGCTATATAGAGAAAGTAGGGGATAGTCTTTATATAAATATTAGAGAAGTAAAGCTAGCGAAGTACTTAAAATACTTCCTATTAGTTATAAATAATGAAACGCGCTTCTAAGTAATTAGTTTTGGAGATATAAAGAATAGGCTACCGCGCTAATTATGAATATACTTCTAAAGATAGAAGAACACCTTTAGTATAATAATAAAGGTTATTTATATAAATAATATAGGGGAGTTTATAGTAACTTATCTTAAAGCTATATTAAGAGATAATAGGATAGAAATAGAGTTTTTGCTTCTATATATATATAGAACGGTATTATAAAATATATAATCTAAAGTATATTAAATAAGGCGCGCGCTTTAAGTATTAATCTTAAGGTCCTAATAGAGCTATAGCTATTTCTACTTATAATGGTAATTTTTATTATTAACTACTCCTTTATTATAAGAATACTAAGAAAGATACTTATTTAAGCGCTTTATAATGAATTATTAGCCCTAGGAGGAGATTATATTCCTAATATAAGTTAGCTAAGAGTTATTAGAAGTATATATTTTACTTATATTAATCCTAAGGTATAGGTAAAGAGTGAGAAAATCGCTATATAAGCTAAGAAAGGTATTCTTAATAATTATTATAGAGACTAAGTATATATGATATACGTATTAGGGCAGGATAAGATTATTATTTACTCTAATATTATCTTTTAAAAACCTATAATAGAGCTAGTAGAATGCTAATATATATTACTACTAGGTTAGGGCTTATAACTATAACGCCATACTTATAGTATTATAGAATAGACATAGTAAGTATATCTATAAATTAGAGAGACTAACTCTCTAAAGGAAAGCTATATAGTATTTACTTATACTATAGCCTTTATAATAAACTCCCTTAGAGGCGAATTAGAGCTATCTCTATAGCCTTACCTAGACCTAATAACTATTATAGAAGTATAGAATAAACCTATAAATAATTAGAAGTTATAAATAGAGGTAGCGTTTAATAAGATATATACCTTAGTTAAGAAGGGAGTTTTATAGTTTATTAATAAGGAGGAGGTATTAAAAAGCCTCTATTTATTAGCTAAGTAGAGATAGAAATATAAGAAGGCTTAAGTAGATTATAATAAGTCTCTAGGCCCGACTTTACCTAGATATATATAATTTAATATTATAAATAGCATTATAGTAGATCCTACTAGTATATATATATATAAGAAGGGGTATCCTATATAGTAATGGGACTTTATTAGTATATACTTAAATAGAGAACTAGAGGAGGCGGTATATATAATACCTTTCCTATTAATTAAGGAGTTCTTTATAAACTTATAATATACCTAGCTAGTAGCTTAATATAGGTATAAAGCGGATTAGGAATAGGTTATTAGACTTCGAAAGGCTCTATATAAGTTATAATAGGGTAGGAGGTAGTAGTAGAAGAAGCTATAAGAGATCCTCTAACGAGCAGGGTTTATACTAGTATATATAAATAATATAACCTATTATAATAAGACCCTTAATATTATATTAGTAATATATATTAATAATACTCTAGTTTCTAGACTAGAAGTAGCTCTTAGCGCTATTTATAAATATATAAGTAATAAGATCGAGGTTAATAACCTTAGGGTACCTAATAACTTCCTTAGTATATAACTTACCTTTAATAAAGAATATTAGAAAACTATTATTAATTAAGAGATATATTTAATAGATATAATAAGGGAGTTTAGAGCGAAGGTTAGGTTTATAAATACCCCTATTAATATAGGGGTACTTAACTTTATAATCCCTAGTATAAATACTATACTAAACCTAGAACTCTAAGCATAATACTAGAGAGTACTTAGTAAAGTTAGCTTTAGAGTGCTTATAATATAACCAGATCTCTCTTTTAATATAGAGCTATAAGTATAATTTTCCTATTACTTAAATACATTATATAAGAAGGATATAGAGCGCTTAATATAATATATTAGTATAAACCCCTCTTTAGTATTAAGTTATAATAATAAATATAGGGATAGAGACTTAAATAAATAGGGTCTCTATAGCTATATTAATAATAATTATATTATCTATAAGGAAATAGCGCGTTTAATAATAGGTTAGGTATTCTTTATAGCTAATAAGCTAATCTTATAGAGATCCTAATAATAAGTAATAGTCTCTAAGTTATGTATAGAGGCTAAGTACTATATAATATTATTTACTACTTTAGAAGCGCTTTAGATATATAACTTCCTAAGTAAACTTAATATAGAGCTTAGAGAGCTTTTTTATATATAAGTAGATAATATAGGAGTAATTATACTTATAAAGAGGGAGTTTATAAATAATTATATAAAATATATATAAGTTTATAACTACTTTATATAGGAGGTTATTAAGTAAAGCGAGGTTAACTTTAAGTATATATTATTAATAAATAATATAGCTAACCTACTCATAAAGCTACTTAAGAGGATAATCTTTAAATAACTCTATAAGAACAGTAATATAAAGCTATTTAGAGCTAGTGCTCTTATAGAGGAGTATATTAAGGCGGTTTAAGCTTTATAAAACTAGGCTCTTAGCGAGGAGGAGTATTATAATTATAAATAGCGCTATATTATAATAAGTAGGTAGCGCATAGTATAATATTAGGCTATATATAGGTTAGAGGTATTATATATAATATAAGGGCTTATTTATATATAAAGGTATATAATAGGAACGCGGGTTATATTATAACTAGGTATAAGGATAGCTTTGCTTATATAACTATAAATAACACGCTCGTTTAACCCCGGTTTCTAACCCCTAACTACGCATAGGATCCTTATTATTATAATCTCGGTACTAACGTGCGTATTAGCCATCCTCGGTTTCAAATTCCATGTTAGGCAAAGGTGGAACCACGAATACTGTTATACTATTATGCTAATGTCCTTGTAGTGTGCTCGCCGAGGGAAGTATCTGTGGGCCCGGAATAACTTTAGTACCTTTTATTAAGCGAGATACTTAGCTAGGGACTCTTAAGGGTTACTTCAGGGGTTAAATAGTGAAATTAGTCCGAGTAATCTGTACCTCAAGAGTACTAATAGCGTTGGCGAGGCGACTGCCATTAAAATGCTTAGCATTTCGAGCAATAACGTTTGAAGCGCACCGCTGTATACTACGGAGTATTTGACATTCCGGCTCATTCTGAGTCTTCCAGTTCAAGGTTTTAATCAAAATCGTCAAGGTATTTAGTGACTACTGCTAAGCTTTTATTCATTATTCGGCGTGAAAAGACCCCGTTTTTTGCGGACATATAGTTTACTAAGTATTTGACATTCCACGTCCCACCCGGCGGCCCACCCACGGCGTCAGGGGCTCGGTCAAGGTAGGTATCGTTGCTAGAGATGTGATCCAAGTCATCAAAATGTACTGGTCTTTACATAAGCTGCCAGAATTCGTGTTTTTAAACCCAAGGCCAAGAGAGTGTCTTCTTCCGGTCACTGAGACTATCCCTTCGAGTGCCATAACACAGCAGGCTAATAGTGCCTATAATATATATATTTCGTCGAGTTTCTAAATATAGTACTAAAGCGTCCTTTTAACTAGGTAGTAAGAGGCTCTAATATCTTAGTAGTCCTAGTTCTATATCTAGAGCGGACGCTCTTAGACTATAATAGGTAGAGTAGCTCCCAGCGGCGCTAATCCACCCCCTCGGTATTATAAGCCAGGATAATATCGCAGGGAAAAGGGCTTAGTAGGCTAAGTTAGGGAAGTCCATAGGAGTTAGGAGATATAGGGAGGCACTAGGTAGCCCCTAGATAAGTTCTCTAGCTCTTATATAGTAAGTTAGAGGGCTAGAAAAGAATATTTAACTATAGCTATACCTAGCTATATTAACTCTATTACTCTATATTATATTTTATATTCTTCTCTTATACTTATATTAATAGTAGTATAGACTATTAGAGTAATATAATATATAATAATATAATATAAGGGACTGGATACCCAGACCAGAGCAGCTGGAGACGCCTAGGCTAGCATAGGCTAAAAGGATAGAGAGGCCTATAGGTCTAGGGCATAGAACCCTTATAGCAAAGACTTAGTAAATACTTACTAAAGGCTAGAAATAAAGGATCTTAAAAGAAGTAAGTAAAAGTAGTATAATAATACTAATCCTACCTTTTAGGTGCTTTAGCTATTAGTTTAACCTAACTATAGCTCTTAGCCCCTTAATAACTTTATAATTCTTTTGCTTCTACCCTGCTTTATAAAGGTTAATAATAATAATAGCATTATATACCTAAGCAATACCTACTAATCAGGCTGAAGAACCTATGCCTAACGTTTGCTAAAAGCAGAGCGAAATAGCTTATATAAACCTATATAAGGAAGCTAACCCTAGTAAGTAATTAGAGAGTAATACGAGTTAATAAGGGGAGGTAAGAAGCTATGCTTTAAGCGAGGCTAGGGGCCCTAAGGAGAATAGGCTACTTATGCTAAATACTTGCTATATAGATAATAAGTATATATAGGAAAATAGGGAATATAAGACCCCTTCCTATAGACTAGATAGGCTAATAGGCTAGATATCTATAGCTATAGCTAATAGGCTAGCCTAATCTAGAGGGCTAGATAAAGCAACTAGCTAAGTGCTAATATAATAGATTATAACTATAATAGCTAACTAGTATAAGCTAATTACTATTATATTAATTAACTAAGCTCCTACTAAGTAATTACCTAAGGTTTATAAAAAACCTCTAAATTATAATATAGCGCGCCTTACTAGCGAATCTACTAGTATAATAAGAGAAGATTAGCTTATTATAGTTAAAGAGGCTTATAAGCACCGCCCTAGCTACTCTAATAGCTAGTATATCTAGTAGGCTTTAAGTATAATAGAGCATACCCTATAAATAGAATAATAGAATTATTAGCAAATACTTATAGATAAGTTAGGGAATTAGGTTAACCCTAAATAGGAAGACTTCTAAATTTTTATAAGAGGGTAGCATATTATACTTAAGCTCTAAGAGTAGAACTATTATAATACTTTGAGATAGTACTATTAGAAGGATAATAAGAAACTAATTATATATTAAGCTTAATAGGAGTCTATTAACTAAGTACTTAGCAAGCTAAGTATAGGTAATATAAAAGCGTATACCTTCTTTTAGGGCTTTATTAGGACCCTGAAGAATAAACTCTTTAAGCAGGATATTAACTATATTAATATATATACTATTACCCTATATATATAGAGATTATAGGAGATTATAGAACGGAGATATATAGGAATATCCGCTAGCTATTCTAAGTTATAAAAGCAACTATATTTAAGCTCTCTAGACTACCCTTATAAGAGTAGCTTATAACCCCCTAGGTTAATAGACTTAAGGGACTACTACCTAGAGACCCTATCTTAGAATAACTACTTAGCAGATACCCGCGCAATACCTAGCGCTAGTGGTATATCCTCTAACTCCTAGGGACCCTAATACTATAATTATAAGAAGTATAGCTATATCTCCCTTAATTATATTAAACCCTATGCGTAGCCAATAGGTAGTAACTAGAACCTAAACCTAAGATAGGGTGGGATAAGCATAATTATAGCACCCTATATAACTAATACTAAAGACTTAGGAAATAAGTAGGCGTAGATATAACCCCGAGGGGTACTATATTAGAAATCACTTTAGTTCTAATAGGATAGATTATTAAGGGATAGGTATTAGCGCTTAGAGCATCTAGCGAAGTTAAACTAAAGGTTAATATAGATACCTATATAGTAATAGATATTATATAAGAAGATCTTATTAAGAGGCTCTAACTAAAGGAAGCTACTAGTATTATAGCTCCTGAATTAGTAGATTTCTAGGGAAGGCCTATACCTATAGGTAAGGTCTACTAGCTTATATTCTTCCTTATAGATAATTAGGGTTACTTATAGAAGACTTACTAGGCTTTTATTATAAGCCCTTACCCTAAAGGAGCAGGAGATATCCTTCTATTTAATAACTTAATAAGATAGGAAGGTATCTATATAGATACCTATACCTATACCTAGTTATATAAACCCCTCTTGCTTACTAAGCTAGAGGTAATTATCTAAGAGATTATAGAGAATAGCTAATAAGCTTATATTATATATCTAATAAGTGCTATAAGCCCTAATAAGAAGGATATAGAGACCTTAGGTAAAGATTTACTAGATAATAAGCAGGAGAAGAAGATTCCTAGGGAACTTTAAGACTTTGCTTATATTTTTAATAAGGAGAATATAAAGAAAGTTCTAAAGCTAAAGGGAGTAGTATACTATATTAAACTAAAACCTAGCAAGGAACCCCTATATAGACCTATATACCCTATATTAGTAGAGTATTTATAAATACTTACTAAGTATATTTAGGATATAGAGGCAGTAGGCTATATATACTACTTAACTAGCTATATAGGAGCACTAGTGCTATTTATACCTAAGAAGGATAGAAGCCTATAATTATACGTAGACTATAGAGGACTAAATAAGATTATAATAAAAAACCATTATCCTCTGCTATTAATTAGCAAGCTTCTAGATAGACTTGCTAGAGTAAAGTTTATTTCTAAGATTAAGTTGAGCGAGGTATACTACTAAATTATAATTAATAAAGCAGATAGGTAGAAAATAGCGTTTAGAATATAATATAAGTACTTTAAGTATACTATAATACTATTTAGGCTTATAAATACCCTAGTAACCTTTTAGGCGTATATTTACTAAATACTTGCTAACCTTTTAGATACTTACTATATTATATACCTAGATAATATTCTAATCTACTTAGATATAAGGGAATAGTATATTAAGGACCTCTATATTATCTTATACTATCTAAGGGCTGCTAAGCTATTTATAAAACTAAAGAAATATAACTTCTACTAGATAGAACTAGATTTTCTAGGGTTCTATATTACCTAAGATAGTATTAGTATAGACCTAGATAGAGTCTGAGTAGTTGCTAAATAGCTAGTACTAAAGTCCTTTAGAGATATCTAAGTATTCCTTAGCTTTTATAACTTCTACTATAAGTTTATTATAAGATATTCTTATATTATAGCCCCTATGAATAGCGCGCTTAAGAGAAGCTAAAATAGCATAAAGTTAGGAGCCTTTGCCTAAATAGGGGAGATATAGACTATATTTAAGATACTTTAGAGAGTGTTTGCTAAAGCCCTAATACTAAGATATTATAACTTAGTATTAGAAACTAGGGTTAAGACTAATATATCTACTTAGGCAGCATCTAGCATGCTCTTATAGAAGCATAGCATAGTTTAGTACCTAGTAGCCTTCTAGTTAAGGAAGCTCTTAGATATAGAGAGGTACTAGGCTATAGGGTAATAGGAACTCCTTGCTATTATAGAAAGTTTAGATTACTAGGCGTAGTACTTATAAGGACTCCCTAAGAAATTTATAGTACTTATAAACTATATAGTGCTAAAAGGAGTGCTTGCTATGCCTGCGCGGGATATTTGCAGAAGACTTATATAATAGGTTTACTACCTATTAGCATTTAACTTTAAATTCTAGTATAGGTTAGGGGTTACTAATCTAGTAGATAGACTATTATAACGCCCTAACTATATAGTAGAAAATGCTAAAGTAGATAATATACTTCCTACCCTTAGAAAGAAACTTAGGCTTATTAGCTAGCTTTTACCAATAGATCGCTAGTATATTAATAAGCTTAAAGGAACTATAGCTATTATAAGAACTTATATCTAAGCTATCTAGCGAAGTATATAAGAACCTTGCTAGAGGGCTAGCTCTAAGGTTAAGGGATCCTTACCCTTAAGTTAGCACTACCCTATAATAAGTACTAATAAGCTACTATATATAAGTATGCATATTAGCGCTATTACTCGCACGAAAGCATATACAGGTGCTATGCTAACTGCTCTATAAGAGAATAGCAATAGGTTAGAGGTCTTAGGGGGAGCTAGGGTTATTATATTAGAATAATATATCCCACGTGCTATAATAAGGGAGCTTATTTAGGATAAAATAGCTTATATATTATAACTAGGTATAGATCTTAAATAGATAGTTAGAGGATTATAAGCTAAAGACTACTTCTATAGAGATATTGCAGCTGAGGTTTGCTAGGATACTAGGGAATACTAAGGATACTAAGTTAATAAGAATAATATCCTTTAGTTTAGAAGAAGACTTATTATCCTAGAAGAGGGATCCCTCTGCTATAAAATCCTAAAGAACTACTATAATATGCCTAGATTAGGGCATATAGGAGTAAATAAGATAGCTAAGCTAATCTTATAAAAGTTTTATTAGCTATATTTAATAGAGGATATATAGTAATATATTGCTAAGTGCCTGCACTGCTAAGGGGCGCGCATATTATAGCATAAGCTATATAAGCTACTATAAATACTAGAACTACTAGTATACGTATTCTAATAGATTTCTTTAGACTTCTTAACTAGCTTGCTAGAAAGTTGCTAAGATAATAGAGTTACTTATAATATAATTCTGATAGTTATATGCTAGATAACTAAAGTAGTATAGTTCTTAGTAATAACTAAGCAACTAGATGCTGCGGGTTTAGCGAGGATCTTATATTAAGAGATTAAGTGCTAATATAGCATACCCGAGGCTATTATTAGTAACTGAGATAAACTAATTACTAGTTAGTTCTAGTAAGATTAGACTAAGGCCTGAGATATAGAAGGGTATATCTCTATTATATAGTATCTATAGATTAATAGCTAGATTAAAAGAATATACTAAACCTTAACTATATATCTTATAAAGTTTAGTAAAAGCTTATATAACTAATAAGTAATATAACTAGTTAAAGCTGAATTTTTATATAATAATAGCAAATATGCTACTATTAGTATATATCACAGTCTTCCTACTAGCCTAGGGCTATAGTAGGGGTCGCTAAGACTGCGAGTAAAACAAGGAAAAGAGCAATATAAGTATAAATAATAACAAATAGTATAATAAGTAATTATAGGTATATCGTAATATATTCTATAATAGCCGAGCCTTCTAAGCTTATCTACTAGAAATCTCCTACTTAAAGGATAGGCATTAAGCCTAACCGTAGTTACATGGAATACTACATAATAGCCGACTATATTACCAAAAGGCATATAATATATACCCCCTTTTTAAAAAGCAATTATCCTAATTACTATTACTTATCGATCTAGGATATATATACTTAATATTCCCTTTTCTCCCTCTTTATATCCTAATTACTAGAAATTACTATAGCGTTATTAATTAGTCGTTATGCTAGTAGAGGAGTATATCGAACTTAGATATCTACTAGTACTTAGCAGCGCTATTATTATTAGTATTACTTAGCATAAGTTGCTTATCGCTAGTGCGCTAGAGACCCTCGATTATAGTATAGAGGTTCGCGATCTTAGCGTAAAGGCCTGCGATCTCCTTAGTCTTAACTACGTTAATAGCTATGCGAATCTTATTAGCAACCGCCTGCTTAGATATGCTATTATTCTTAATTTTAGCAAGATACTTGCTAATAGCGTTAATATTAATAATATCTACGCTAGCTATATTAGTCTCTATAGTATTGAGGCGAGGAAGGATTTCCTATCGGATGCTATTAATAATAGTATTTATATTACCCTTAGCCTTATTAGCGAGGTCCTTTATATTCTTAGTATCCTTACGGGCTAACGGGTCTATAGTAGTAATATTACTAATATTAATAAGTAGAGCGATAGAAAGGAGGTTAATATGGTTTATTATAATAAGGTTACTAGTAATAATTCTATTAGTATAACTATAGATATTATAAAAGTATATAGCGAGGACCTAGGCATAGCTAGGGAGAAGCTCGCTATAGGTATTATTATTAATATATATATCATACGCTTACTTAAGGGTATCCTAGATATATCTAATATAGAGGTTAGAAGATATATTCTCAGAAGGCTCGATACTATCGAGGATTTTCTCAATCTCCTCGATAAGGATAGCATCGGGGTAGTATAGAAAGGCGTTATTAACGCGAGCTTTCGCCTTATTAATTTGCTAGCGCTAGGCTATAGGGCTAGGGTAGCCCTCCTTAGGAGTCTTGCGAGGAGTAGTAGCTACGGTTTTAGCTAGGGTAGTCTCCTTAACGTTAGTAGTAGTACTAGTAATAACGCAGGCTAGCTTAATAGCCTAGGTATCGTCGTTCTAAATATTATTAGTATTATTATTAATAACCTCCTCGTATTAGGTCTTAGTATCTATAGTAAAGAAGTTCTTCTTAGCTACCTATTTGCCCTTCTTATAGTCCTTATAGGACTTCTTCTTCTTAGTAGCAGACTTATAAGTCTTAACTAGAGTGCTAAGGTTAATACTATAGTTACTAACTTAGTTATCGCTACCTTAGTTATTACTACCTTAGCGCGGGGAGATAGGGTTAAGTACCTCGTCGTTCTAGGGGTTAGCACCCTTATCTTAGCTGCTACTATCGTTAGATAGGTGAGAGGATAGGACCTCGTAGTTATTAGTAACTTCCTTACCTTTAGAAGCTATTATCGTAGTAATATTAGTTAGGCTAGCGTTTAGGAGGCTATATTTAGCAGGTTAGGATAATATTATTACTTATTATAAGAGGTCTATCAGGTAATAATTAGCATATAAGAGAGAAATAAATAAATAAAAAGTATAAGTATATCTAAATAAAAGTAGGTAGGTATAGTAAATAGAAGGAAAGTATAGAAGGAAAAAGAAAATTTTATAATAGGGGTTAGTAAGGAAGGTATATAAAAGTTAGTACCCTCTGCTCCTTTTTATTTATTTTAATATAAGATAGAAAGATTGAGGGAAGAGTAGTTAATAGTAAAGAATAGTAATAATAAAGGGAAAATTTGCAATCCTAATATTAATTTAGGGTATATATATTTATCCTATTAAAAGGATAGGAAAACTATTTAATTACGCACGAGGTGCGCGCCTTCTTATAGCTCTTTTAGTATCCTAGTTGAGGGGGAATTTAGTATTATACTTATTAATAATATTATTTATATTAGGTAATAGGGAGTCTCTTTATTCCTAGGTATTATCTTTTGCTA
>JAOQIF010001316.1:0-20836 GCA_026260285.1 Colletotrichum sansevieriae
GAGCTCTCTACTATAACTAGAGATCACCCTATTAGAAAAAAGGGGCGATAACGCAGCGCTCTGAAAATAACTAATTATAGAGATACTATAAACTCCTCAGAGGGGTAGTATAAGCTCTAGCTAGGCTAGCCTAGATCTTAGCAGTTAGCAATCCGAGCTAGAATAACTACCTACTTAGTTATAGAATCTTATAATAAAATTTACTAAACGCACTAATACTAGCTAATTACTTATAGTATTATAGAGAAAGTAGCTAAAACTAGCTAGAAAGAAACTAGTTTAGATAGTAAAACGTTAGAAAACTTATAAATAGAGGCCTAGTAGTAAGTAATAATCTATTATTTTTAATTTATTACTAAGAAAATAAAGCTATAGCGCTCCGTAAGATTTAAAGATACTAAAAAAATAATAGATCTTTTAATACTAAAAAGTATATTTACTAGAGTTATTTGCAAAATAATACTTAATCTATTAATTTCGAAAAAGCATTAAATTTAGTTCTAATCGAGAGCTATAGAAGCTCTCTAAGAGATTAGCGAGCAGTTTTTAGTAAATATATTTAAGAGTAAGGAATACCTAAAATATCTTTAAGTATTAGTATTAATTCAAGTAGATACTAATCTATATACTATTTATACTAAATAAGTAACTTTATAAAAGAAAGATCTCAATTTAGTAAAGGAATTAATAAAAAAACTAGAAGTATATAGTACTAGATTATTCTAAATCAAATTAATTACCTCAAAAGATTACTATAATATTTAGTAGTAATACCTATTATTTATCTTATAGTAAAACTCTAATTTATACTATTTATATATATTATATAAACTACTATCTATTTAAAGCAAGATATTCAGGAAACGGCTTAGCTTCTAGGCTAGTTTACTAACCTTATACTAATTACATAGGGTAATATCCCGCTTAAGCTTAAGCTTAAGGAAGAAGGGAATTAGCTATAAAATAGCTAAGAATATACTATCTATAGTATATAAGTAGTTAGCTACTTTATTAAAGGTAGTAAAGCCTTCCTAGAGCTAGGATAGACTTATAAGCTCCTAGACCTCTTTTTGCTAACCCTAGCTAGTAATCTCTAAGAATATATCCTTAATAGGAGGCTTAAAGGAGGAAGTATAGCGACGCTCTATAGTAGTATTTAGCATACTATATATATAAAGAGCTAGTCTATAACCTAGAGAGAATATCCTTCTATAGTTAGTATATCTATAAAAGATTAATATAATATTATAATACTTATATCTTTATCTTCTTAATATATAAGTTAGGGATAGGCTGTTCTTATATCTTCTTAGATAGATGCTTCGGGTATTAATATTTAATAATATAGAACTAAAGAAGAATCTCCTCCCTAATAAAGAAGCTTTCTATACTTAGGAAGTTATTATTATTTCTAAGCAGATTATACTTATATATTATAATAAGAGTAAATATAGGATTGCTAAAGATACGCTTAATCTTAATATAGAGGGGCTCAAGAACTACTTCCTAAGTATTATAGAAAAATTAGTATTTACGGATTTAGTTATCCTAGAAGAATTAGTAATTATAGTAATTATTTATTATAATCCACATATTATAATCAGCTTATTAAGGATCAGAGCACTCTACTTAGCTATATTAGTTTGAGGTACCCTATCCTTAATACTAACTTCGAAGTTAAGCATAGTCTTAACGTTATCTAAATTTATCTAGGTATTATTATTAATCTCATCTAGAAAAATATCCTCCTATTCTTTATTACTATTATTATTAATAATTATATTATATATTAATATAGCAGGACCTATAAGCCTTATAAGAAGCTAGCTTAGATACGTTCCTTTTAATATACTAGATAATATTAATATAAAGAAAGTAATTTGAAATAAAGATACTTATTATAGGGTATTAACTTACTAGATCTCTCGAGCTTTGAGGTTAGTATGCTCTATTATAGATATATTAATCTATATATCTAAACTTCTCAGAGCCTTAAGCTTATAGGATCTTTACTATCTAAGGGCTTTTTTAGCCCGATTAATCGCCTTTTAGGCTTCGTTTATATTCTTAACTTATTAGCGCGACTTCTTAGTATTTATATTATTAGAATATTCTAACTCTGCTTTTCGCTTAGCTCTAGTACTAGATCTAAGTACTCGACCTATTGCTAATTAGTATAAATAATTACTATAAAGCTATATAAAATATATTATAATTCCGCCTAGACGATATTTTATATAATATACTACTCTCTAATTGAAATAGTTATTAATAAGTAAAAGTATAGTATAAAGATTATTATATATTACCGATAGTAGCCGTTATAGTATTAGCTAAGTTATTTAGTAGGTGCTTATTAGGGGGAAGATTTTATTATTATTTAGAAAAATCAAAAAACTATGAAAATTAATTACAAGTAGCTTATATATAACGCGCTGCAGGTGCTATCCTTTTCTTCTAATTAAAAATCAAAAAATCAAAATACTTCAAATTATAGCTATAGATTACTCTAAATACCCTCTTTTTAAAAAGTTAATCCTTATATTTTTATAATAGTTATATAATTTACTATAGATTTATTAATATCTATATTCTATATAGAAATAGCTTTATACTCTCCTCAAAGGGTTTATAACTTCCTATAAATAATTAAAGGAAGGTATAATACAAATAACTAAATAATGAAAAATTAGCTAATAATATATTTAACTTTTTCTTCTATAAATAATACTAATATTATACTTAATACTATATAAATTATATTATAAGTTAAACCTCTCCTTTATTATACCTATTCTTTATACTAATTATATTTAGATATTATCTATAAGAATAAAAAACGCCTAAAAGGCTGCTAATATTAAGAAGGCTAGTAAGAAGTCTAGCAAGAAGGCTAGCAAAGTACCTAAAGTAAGGAAGACTATAGGTAGTAAATTAGCTCCTAGTAAGTCTATCTAGGCTAGAGCTACTAAGAAGAAGTATTATTAATACCCTAGTAATAAGTTAAGATTAATATAAAAGATAACTATAAATTAACCCTTTCTAGCTAAAGCCTTCTATAAAATTTATATATATTAGAAGTCTATTAATCTTCTTATTTATAAGCTCCCCTTTTAGCGCTTTATATATAAAATCTGCTAGGACTAGGGAAACTAGGATCTTTACTTCTAAGCCTTAGCTATCTATGCTCTTTAAGAGTCTACTAAGTCTCTTCTCACTAGTATCTTTAAGAGTATATACCCCGATTCGTTACTTATATATTAAACTAATAAATCTAGTAGTTAAGCTTATTATAATTCACGCTAAGTATATTACTATTATACCTAAAAACCTCTACTTAGTCTAGGCAATCCTAAAAGCAAGTAGGAACTATAGTAGCGATTAGTTCTAGATATAGATATCTATAGAATTAAAGAATTAAGTTAATTACTATAAAAGATACCTATAATAAGTTATATAAAACCCCTTACCTATAGGTACCTATATTAGCTATAACCTAAACCTATATAACCTATAGGTACCTATGGATAACTTCTAACATTCTGGGTAGTACCCGTTACTACCCAACCCATACCGCTGGTACCCATGGGACCCACGGGCTGGGTAATTTGCATCTCTAGTACGTCCCATGCAATAAGCTTGGGATAAATGAACAAGGCATCTTCTCAAGCTGCTGCGCTCTCGATGGACCACCTGAAAGTCAAGAATACTGAGTGTCAAACGGCCTATGTATTAACCGCCAGGACCACCCAATTCGGAGTTTCTGCACCGATAAGACCAGGAAGAGCGATGCGTGCATCAAAGTCTGCATTGACGAAGAGGTGTGATTGCCCCCCCTAATGCTGCCTCACATCATCAACGTGAGCTGACGGGAAACAGTCCGGCGGTTCCTCTTACAACTCGAGCTTCATAACTGCATGCAACGACGGCACCGGGACGTACTGCTGCGGAGCTTCGAACACGGCTGCTGCGGCACCGACGACGCGTTCACAATACCAGTATACGGCTGGTCAAGCCCCTCGCCGTCACAAACGTCGACCCAAGCCGCCGAACCAGACGGGCTCTCCGGCGGTGCGATCGCGGGCGTGGTGATCGGGTGTCTGTCCGCTCTGGCCCTCGTCATAGGCGCTGTGTTTTACGTCTGGCCTCGTCGCCAGCAGCAGAACAAGACGAAGGGCGCGGACGCCCCGGATGAGCCGGGAATGGGGGGCAAGCAAGAGCTCGACGCGACCCCGGCGCCGTACAAAAGGGAAGAGATCCAGGAGATGGAGACGGCAGCGAACCTTCAGGAGCTGGACGCGCCTATGACACATAGCGAGATAGAACAGCCCGAGCGGCAGCTGGAGCCGGTGGAGCTGCCCGCCGAGTCCGCCGCGGAGCCGAGGGCGGATCCACCGCGGCCCGGGGTCGGCTCGACGCCGGAGGGTGGTGTGCATAGGAAATCTAGTCAAGTGGCAAAGGAAACCTAGGCGGTCTCTAAACAAGGACAACGATTCCTACAAATGAACTACGCTCCATAGTGGACAAACGGCGCCCAATATAACGGCAAATTGAGATCTTCCTCCCTCGCGGCCATCACTGCCTCACGCAAGGCTGACGCAACAGTCCAGTCGTCCCAGTTCGTTACTCCACCTTCCAGTAGTTTGGAATAAAACGTCTTTGCAACCGTGACGCTGGTTGTATCATCAGTCGGCCATAGACAGCCCACCACATGCGGGAAGCCGGCCACTTGGAATCCGCTGACCACATGAATCACCTCATCTGCTAATCCGCTCTGAAGTCGGCAAGTCCAGCAAATTTATTTGAAAATAGCCCTCTGCTGCCTTTCCACGTGTTTCTGCTCGTCCATCACCACTCTAAGGGCGGCCGCGCCAGGCGTTGTCGGCATCGTGGCAACGACGCGTGAACCGAGTTTGCTTTTCCGAGACCTGGCTTGGGCTTGACTGTGTGTGAGAGCCTTGATAGACGGGGCGTATGAAGAAACCACCCGGCTCAGAGCATTTTCGGTTGAGCCACGAGTATGTATGCCTGCCGCATGGAACGGCATCGAGCTGGCCTGGCCGGTTCCGCTCCACCAGACTCTCGGCAATCCGGACGTCGTATCTTGGTCTTTGTAGATTTCGTTGATGATATCCCTGACGCAAGCCTTCCACAGCCACGACAAAAAGTCGATATATTCCCTGTTCTTCTTCGCGCGTTCGGACCTGCGCCCCCTCCATTCCTATTCTAGCCAAACCTAACAATTGGAGAAATGAGAGCACATATGGACAGTCCTGACAGTTTCTGACGAGATAAGAATCGCATCACAGTGACATGCTGACAAGTTCAAAACAACAATAGTACCTCCTTTGGCGCTTTCCTGCATCTCAGCCACTGTCTGACCGAGCAAGAAACGTTCATAACCCGGTATTCCCCTGATCTCCTTTGCGCAAGCATCGAGCTCGGCCAGAGCTTCAGGCCGCCGGCGCGCCACCTGTGCTGCGACAGCTTCGTTTTCGGATGCTTGTGGAAAAGAGTTGGCTTTGCCTCGAAGTGATTTTTGTCGAAGCCCAACATCAGGAAAAAGGTCCTCGGCAAAGGACAAGTCGATCCGAGCTTGTGGGAAAGAGTTGACTTCGTCGCGAAGCGATTTGTATCGGCGCCCAGCTTCAGTAAATTGATCCTCAGAAGGGGCAAGTCGCTCCGAGAGTCCATGAGCTGTCCGATGATGACGGCGCGGCCTTTCTCCAAGTAGTAGAGAGCATCATCAGTCTGGTCGCACCGGAGTAGAGAAGCGCAGAGGTTTACCGCGATGCCAGCATAGCTGGATACAACGAATTGTTGATCGGTACGGTTAAATAGCTCGGTGTTAACCAAAGGAATCAAGCTAATGACTTCCTTCCCGAGATCTGAGGCTTCTTTGTCTCGGTGTGCGAGCGAAAGGAACTTCAAACTTTTGGCTGCTACACGAATGCGATCCAATGGAAGCTCAGTCTCGATCTCCCAGGCATTCCGGAAAATGAACGGCGCTTCTTCCAGGTCTGCGATATTGGGCTTGGCATTTCGCTTGTACCGAATCTCCAGGAGCACTCCTCCGAGAGTACCCAGGCTGTGTAACCGGTCGGTATTATCGTGCGAAGCCATGCCAATGGCTTGTCTGACCAGCTCGATAGCGTCTTCCGCATCGGCCTGCTGGTTCGTCTGTGTATACCGAATCGCAAGATGTCTTCCAAGACAGGTGAGGAACCATCTCATCTGCCGACGCGGGGCTTGCCATTTCAGATCAAGCGCTCGCCTGCCCAGAGCGACAGCCTCATCGAGATCGGCTACTAACCCTGTGATCTTGGTGAGACGTACCATGTTGCATCCGAGTGCCGACAACCTGAGTCCTAGGTCGGCATGTTGGTCCGTTTCAGTGTGATTGTCTGGGGTGAGAGCTATTGCCTGTCTGGCCGACGCAATTGCCTCTTTTGGGTCGGCTATCTGGCTTGTTCGAAGGGACGGCCAAAGCGCCGCTTAGGACAATAACCAAGATGATGTTTGCTCTCGGTGAGGTCATGTCGTCGGGGCTCCGCCTCCCCCGGGCGGTGGCTGTTGGATCCCGGGGCTTACCTTACACAGGCCGGGGCGGAGATCCAACCGTCATCTCAGAGCGAGTCCGAGGCGGAGCGGTTCGTAGGAGGTTATGTAAGGTGTCGAGTGTCGATTCACGTGTTGATTCAGGCGGGCTGTGCTGATCCCAGGTCCGGCCCTCCACCGGAAACCCCGCCCCTCCCTTCCCCTCCGCGCAGGGTGCCTTGCGCCCGGGTGCTCCTGACAGTGTCGTGTCAACTGTGGCTACCGCCGTAGAACAGCCGGGTCGGCGGCATTCGCTCCGATTTGGAAAAGAGTCACGCGATGCGGGCGAGCATTCCCCAGCCGAGATGTTTATTTACCGTCGTTGCTGTGCCCGCATCCGTCTTATTGGAACTGTAACTGCAAATTCACAGCACTAGTTGGTTGCTGATCCCGAGAAGACCCGATTGGAAGTCTTGGGGCTATGCTATCATTCGTTTGAAGGTGATGTTGCCCGAGTCTCGACTAGACGGCGCCCGAATGACGAAAGACTTGAAGCAGTCTTTCTCTGAGTTTGAGGAGTCTTTGTGGCACCACCCGGTGCCCCCCATCATCTATGTTACCTATTGTACCACAGTACAGTAAGCTGAGGACTGCAGGGCTTCTCCAGGTTGGTGTTTGCAGAGTACACGAAGGGGCAAGACCGTCCTGAGGCCCTGACCCAGTCGGAATCCCTGAAGCAGTAGCCGCCGTTAGCCAGTCATGCAGCACAATTGACGCACATGCGCTCCCCTCAGCCAGGACTTTCCTTTCTGATGGCGCCCCGGAATTAGTGTCCACTGCTTGCTCAGTGCGGGGCCACCTGTCGCTCTGGTGGAGAGTACCGCCCTCTCTGCCTCCGCAGACGCCTGACTGCTGTACAGCGTACCTTGAGACGAACGGCGGTCGGACGCTGTGGAAACACGCTAGGCCGTCTTTAGCAGGCGTGCTAGGTACCTAGGATACTTATAGTATGTACTGTTTGATCACCCGGGCAGGCAGCGCCCACGGCTCATCTTTCCCCCGGGTTCCTCCCCTCCCTCCGCTGCCCTCCGTCACCGTACTGAGAGGTACTTGCCTGCCTCATGGTATGCATGTCTTGCTTGCCATGTACATACACTCTGTACGTACAGCACAGCGGTCCGCAGATGAGTTCGAATCGAAAGCACCTGCCATCCCATCCCTCACTGTTCCCCAGCCGGCTGCGAATCGGCGGCTCCATGCCTGTGAAGGAGACATCGGGCGAGTCAACGACATCCCGACGTTCCCTCTCCTCTTTCAGGTAGTCCTCTCGCTCTTCCTCTTCGGATTTGAGCGGACTTGGCGGACTTGGCAACTGACATCATGCAACCGCTCCCTCCCTCTTCACTGTATTCTCCAAGCTCCTGTCCACCGTCTAGGTACCGTCCACCGCCCACCCTCCACTAACAGACCTCTGGTTCTTGGCACTTGGCACTTGGCTCCGGGGGCCCAGATAAGACGTCCTACGAATCACCAAGCACGACGATACTCGAAGCGTTGCTCAGCCGAATCGCACATGTCTTCTGCGCGCTCATCAAACGTTCGGCACATCATCGAGTGTCGAGTTGCCTTCTCCTTCTCTCCGCCAAGATGGGCCAAGACGGCCAAGACGGCCAAGAAGGCCAAGATGCTTCTAATGCTTGATGACTGGGTCCGTCGCGACGCCTCAACCAGTTAAAATATCTTCACGGCACAAATTTTGCCCCGACGCCTCCAGCCTGCATCCAGAAAAAGGACAAGACAAGCAGCGTTGCAGGCTGGTTTCCACCGTCTGTTTCTCGGGTCTTGGTTTTTGCATCTCTCGGGTCTTCATCGGTGAGTGTGCCGTCTTTCGTCGGTGGCTGGATCGTCCTGCCTCTGCCGACTCTGCCTCGAGCAACTCAAAAGCCCGCCCTCCCCTCCGTCGTCCGCTTGAACCTCTTCCCTCACGCATCCAATCCCAGTTCAATGACGCCCCAGCTCACCACTTGCTTCTGTGTCGCTACCCTCACCAGTCCTTGCTGAGTCAACACTGAGCTATCGTCATTGTTCTGTCGCGGCGTTGCACTTGACTGCTCTCGCTCATTGTCCGTTTGGTCACTCATCGATTTGCCACGTCGGTATCCGTTGTCTTTCCTCGTTGACGACACAGCCTGACGCCGACTCTTCGTCACACCTCCAACCACTCCCTGCGCTTGCGCTCCATTGCTCGCCATGGCCAAGTCCAAGGCAGACAAGCCCGACGAGACTCACGTCTCGGGGCAATCCAACAAGCCGCTCTCCAAGCCCGCCCACGCCTTGACGTACCAACAGCTCGCCGAGGAGCTCAAAGCCAGCGCTCTCGACGGCCTGACCGCGGCAGACGCGAAAGCCCGTCTTGAGGAATTCGGCAGCAACGACCTTGGTGAAGCCGAGGGCGTCCAGCCCTTCAAGATCATCATTGCCCAGATCGCCAATGCCATGACCATGGTCAGTGTCTCCCTGGACTATCCATCTACTCGATTCCTAACTCTCCCCAGGTCCTCATTCTCGCCATGGCCGTCAGTTTCGGTATCGAATCCTGGATTGAGGGCGGCGTCATTACGTTTGTCATTCTTCTCAACGTTATTGTCGGTTTCTTCCAAGAGTATTCTGCCGAAAAGACCATGGACTCCCTCCGTTCCCTCAGTTCTCCGACCGCCAACATTGTTCGTGACGGCGAGTCCATGGTCATTCCGTCTGGCGAGATTGTGCCAGGCGACCTCGTCGAGATCAAGACGGGAGATACTATTCCCGCAGATGTCAGGTTAGATGTTCCATCTCCCCCCCGTTTTCTGTAAGCGACTAAGAAAGCCTTTAGGCTTATCGAAGCCGTCAACTTTGAGACTGACGAGGCCCTGTTGACTGGCGAATCCCTTCCTGTTCGCAAGAACGAGGACGCCACCTTTCCCGATAACACCGGCCCCGGAGACCGCCTCAACGTCGCGTACAGCTCTTCCAACGTGACCAAGGGTCGGGCCAAGGGAATCGTGTTTGCGACAGGTGTCTACACCGAAATCGGCGCCATCGCATCCGCCCTGCGCAAGAAGGATTCCAAGGTTCGCGAAGTCAAGCGCAAGCCCGATGGACGCGCCGGCCCCCACCGATACCTCGAGGCGTACACCCTTACACTCACCGATGCCATCGGTCGATTCCTCGGCGTCAATGTCGGCACACCACTTCAGAAGAAACTGTCCAGGTTGGCCATGCTCCTTTTCGGCATCGCCGTCGTTTGTGCCATCATCGTCTTGGGCGCCAACAGTTTCGACGGCAGGCAGGAGGTTATCATCTACGCAGTCGCCACCGGCTTGTCCATGATTCCGGCCAGTCTCGTTGTCGTCCTCACAATCACCATGGCAGCTGGTACGAAGCGGATGGTCAAGCGGAATGTCATTGTTCGCAACCTCAAGTCACTGGAAGCACTGGGTGCCGTGACGGATATTTGTTCTGATAAGACCGGCACTTTGACGCAGGGCAAGATGCTGGCTCGTGGTGCCTGGCTCCCTGGAATGGGAACCTACACCGTTGAGAACTCATCCACTCCCGTCGACCCTACCCAGGGCGATATTCGCTTTGACGAGCGATCCCCCCGGCACCTGGACTTCAAGAAGGGAGGTGACGCGTGCGGCACAATCATGGACACCCAGCAGCTCCTGCAAAAGAGCAAGTCCGCCCTCGCGGGTTTCCTCCACGTCGCCTCTCTGGCAAACTTGGCCACCATTTCGAACAAGGATGATCAGTGGCACGCGCGCGGTGACCCTACCGAGATTGCCATCCAGGTCTTCGCCTCGCGTTTCGACTGGAACCGCCTTCGTCTCACCACCGGTGACAAGCCTGAGTGGAGCGAAATCCTCGAGCTACCTTTCGACTCAGACGTGAAGCGTATGTCGGTCGTCATGAAGCACAACACCACCGGAGAATACTTTGCCTACACCAAGGGTGCCGTCGAACGTGTGATCCAGACTTGCACCAAATACACCCCTCAAGACGACGGAGAGCTTGTGGACGTGACCGCCGAGTTCCGCGAGGAGATTCTTCGGAACATGGAAGCGTTCGCCGCCATGGGTCTTCGCGTGCTTGCGCTCGCGAGCAAGCCGTACGCTGGCAAGCCGAACAAGGGTGACGAGGTTGACCGCGCCTCTGTTGAGAGCGACTTGGTCTTCCGTGGTCTCATCGGCCTGTACGATCCCCCGCGCCCCGAGTCCGCCCCTGCCGTCCGTGAATGCCACCAAGCCGGCATCTCGGTCCACATGCTCACCGGTGACCACCCGGAGACCGCCAAGGCCATCGCTATCGAGGTCGGCATCCTTCCTTCTCGGATGGAGCGTGTTGCAAAGAATGTTGCCGATGCCATGGTCATGACTGCTTCTGAGTTTGATGCTCTGAGCGACGATGACGTCGACAAGCTCCCGGTCCTTCCCCTCGTTATCGCTCGATGCGCTCCCAGCACCAAGGTTCGCATGATCGAGGCTCTTCATCGTCGTAAGAAGTTCTGCGCAATGGTAAGAAATGACCCCCTCGAGAGGAATGACTGCGGCAGGTGGCTCACAAAGTTTGTAGACGGGTGATGGTGTCAATGATTCTCCTTCTCTTCGTCGCGCCGACGTGGGTATCGCCATGGGTCAATCAGGATCCGACGTGGCCAAGGACGCCTCTGACATTGTACTGACGGATGACAACTTTGCCTCTATTGTATCTGCTATCGAGGAAGGTCGGCGCATTTTCGACAACATCCAGAAGTTCGTCCTCCACGTTCTTTCGGAAAACATTGCCCAAGCCGGTACCCTGCTGGTTGGTCTGGCGTTCAAGGACGCCAGGAACCTGTCCGTCTTCCCGCTCGCCCCCGTCGAAATTGTCTGGATCATCATGGCTACCTCGGGTATGCCGGACATGGGTCTTGGTTTCGAGCGCGCGGTTCCCGACATTATGCGCCGCCCGCCCCAGTCCCTCAAGACGGGTATTTTCACCATGGAGTTCCTCATCGACATGGTCGTCTACGGCCTGTGGATCGCTGCACTCTGCCTCTCGAGTTTCATCCTCGTGGTTTACGGATTCGGAGGAGGCGAGCTGGGAGAGGGTTGCAACGAGACATACAGCGAGTCTTGCGATGTCGTGTTCCGAGCTCGCGCGACCACCTTTGCCTGCCTGACGTGGTTCGCGCTCTTCTTGGCCTGGGAGATGGTTGACATGCGCCGCTCATTCTTCCGCATGCAGCCTGGATCGAAGAAGTACTTCACCCAGTGGATGTATGATGTCTGGAGGAACAAGTTCTTGTTCTGGGCCATCATGATCGGCTTCGTCACACTTTTCCCTCTGCTGTACATCCCTGTGATCAACGACGTCGTCTTCAAGCACAAGGGCATTTCTTGGGAATGGGCCATCGTCTTCATCGCCGCCGGTCTGTTCTTCGCCGGCGTGGAAACGTGGAAATGGGGCAAGCGAGTCTTCTTCAGGAGGCAGCACAAGAAGGCTCACGGAGTCGCTTGGAAGGACATGGACATCGAGCAGCGCGTTTTCGGCGACTACCTCGTCGGCTCCTCCGACGATGACCACCGAACCGAGGTCGGCGAAGAGGATGCGTACGCCGAGAAGGAGGACTTGGAGAAGCAGTGAAGTCGGCGTCCACGAGACGCGCTTTCATAGCATCTTCTGCGCCAGACAACAACCAAGATTAGCGATTGCAAAGCCGTAGCTAGTGGACATTGAATGCCATGAATTTCTCCTCCAGTTTTCGTCAATCACTGCAGGGTGAATTTCCGTGGCGGCCATCGAGCTCATGGCATGGATCGATAAGTCCAATTGCATTGAGTGTGAGCGGGTGTCACGTCCTGTAATTATTCCCACCGTATTTGATGTCTCCTACAAAATGTATTGCTGTTCACTCAACGACGACCACCAAATGCAGAAGCAAAACAACGAGAACTCTTCGCAACGACTGTGCCTTAAGTCCGCGGGGAGGAGGAATAAATGGCATTCATGAGCGCTCTTGGCGACCAAGCATTCAGGAGACGGTCAAATACGCGCTGGAGATTTAAAGGGAGGCGACGGGAGTGTATCGAGACCAAAACGCACTGAAAATGTCTTATAATTTATTGAGACTGAAGGAAAGGAGGAGAGCATTGGGCGATCTGATCGTATGACGTATGCAGGCTTGGTGGGGGACTATGATGTAAAGCTGAGCTCAAGACATGCGGTACTTGATAACGCTCACCTTTCTCACGAACCGCTGGCTGCTTTCCACCTCAGACACCTCCGCATACCAGCGAACAAGTCATCCCTAAAAAGTATCCGACCGCTTCAACTCCAACTTCAACATCGGAAACCCTTCCACACAACTACGCATACCACCCATCATCATGCCTGTCTGGAGCTCGTCGTCCGTGTCCTTCTCCTCGTCCGTCTCGGGGAACGGGAAGACGGATAGTCAGCGGTACGCAAGGCAAACGCAGCGGACGCCCCAAGGCACGACCGTCAAGAGCGCATCGCAACGTTCCGGAGAGCCGGTGTACACCGAGACCCGTGAGTACGACTCGCATGGCCGCCCGATCGTGGACGGTCGTGTTCTCCGCGGAGGGCCGAGGGAAGCCGGTCGCATCGAGGACGTGTCGGATCACAAGTCGTGAAGGCCCCGGTCTTGGAACTCGGTTGAGACGTCGTTGGGGGGATATTGCGTACGATAGATAGGTGCCGATACTTGTCGCCATTAGGGAGGGTCTGGAGACTTTGTAAACTTTACACGAGAATGTCCACTACGTTATGAGTGAATACGCCTTGCATCCGCTTAGAGCCACATTGATTGTGATTCTATCCCAACGCCTCCTTTTCGACATTATCCGTGGCAAAAACCTCGGTGAACGTGATTCAAGTTGCGTGCTGACTTGTCATAGTCGGAAGACGAATGTTGATTATCATGACTACATTATACCGGCACCTTGTCCGGTTTCGCTGCCGTACACGCTAGATCTTGATGCAAACCTTTCCAAAGTGCTTTTGGTCCCACTGGTATTGGTACGCCTCCTTGACCTCGTCGAAGCCAAAAATCCTCTCGTCGACCACGGGGTGGATCTTGTTCGCGTCGATGGCCTGGTTCATCTCCTCAAACTGCTGCTTCGAGCCGACGAACAGCCCGCGGACGGTGCAGATGTTGGCGAGGGCGTCGAGCAGCGTGGGCTGGTCCTTGGGCGCGTCGCCGTGCGAGAGGAAGCCGATGACGGAGATGACGCCCTCCAGCTTGACGGCCTTGAGCGACTGCGCGACGGTGCCGGGGCCGCCGACCTCGATGATGTGGTCGACGCCGACGCCGTTCGGGGTCAGCGACCGGGCCACCTCGCCCCAGTTGGGCGTCTCCTTGTAGTTGATGACGTGGTGCGCGCCGAGCTTCTTCAGCCGCTCGGCCTTGGCCGCCGAGGAGGTCGTCGCGATGACGGTCGCGCCGGCGGCGACGGCGAACTGGATCGCGGCCAGGCTCACGCCGCCGGTGCCCTGGGTCAGCACGAAGTCGCCGGGCTTCAGCGCCTTGGACTGCAGGCCGTACAGCGCGTTCCACGCCGTCAGGGGCGCGCAGGGCAGGGTGCTGGCCTCGACGGCGTTGAGGGTCTTGGGGGCCTTGACGACGCCGTGCTCCGGGAAGACGGCGTACTGGCGCAGGGTGCCGTCGAGGGCGCCGCCGAGGCCGCTGCTCACGGCGAGAGGGGTGATGGGGTTGGACTGGTGGTGCTGGTTGAAGAGGGTGCAGATGCTGTCGCCCTCGGCGACCTGGGTCACCTTGGAGCCGACGGCGAGGACGCGGCCGGCACCGTCGGAGGCGGGGACGCGGGGGAAGCTCACGGGGAAGGGGTACAGGCCCTGGGACGTGTCAGACGACGCCTCCTCGAGGGAAAGGGGGGGAGATTGCCTACCTTGGGAATGGCAAGATCACGGAAGTTGAGGGAGACGGACTCGATTTGGACGAGGACGTCATAGTCGCCGAGCTGCGGGATGGGAACATCCTTCTTGAGCTCGAGAGAGTCCCAGTTCTCCTTGCTGGTGCCGGTGATGGACCAGGCGTTGGTGGTCGTGGGCGCCATGATGAGCGAGGGGTCGTGAGGATGTGATGGATGGGTTGGTTACCGTAATGTCAACAACCTACGGCGATTTTTTAAGCTTCGTCTGTTCACTTGCGGGCATCAGTGAATACCGGACGAAGCCGCCCTTTTGAAGAAGAGGACAAATCGTGCGCTTTGAGGCTCCCGCGTTTCCAGCACCATCGGCATGACGCCATGAGAATTCATGCCGTCACTATGGAGCACGGCGGATACGACACTGCTCGATTCGCTGTCACTGACCCGGCCAGCCGTCGGAACCCTGTCGCGGTCCCCGTTCCGCCCGTTGACCATTGGCTTTGCCGCGTTTCGCCCGGGCTTCGGGGATTTTTCTGGAGAAGGGTGGTGCCGGCCGCAGCAAAGCATCAAGCATCAAGCATCAAGCCATCAAGGTCGACATGCCAGGCGCCTGTCCGAGCTTGTTCTGCGGCGTGCGTTGCCGGGAAAAAGTGGGCGACGATCGGCCCATGGATGCGGAGAAGATGCCCTCATTTCTTCGTGTGCATGGTGTAAGTGATTAGTCAGGCTTCTCCGGCGGTGAATTTGCTTCCAGAATGGTCGACGCGCGGCGGCCGGTGGGACCGTCCGTGTGGTGCGAGCGGAGCCTGGTAAATCGGGTGATGGCAGAAGGTTTGTCTGCGATCTGCGCATGCTGACAAACTGCGAATAGCTTCATTCTAGGGGGCGTGGCGGGGCCGATGAGAGAGGTCTGGTGGACTGCGCATGGTCGCCTTTCACCGTACATTCAACCAATGGTGCAACGCTGTCGGACTAAATTCAGTGGGCTAGCTCGGCTCGGTGATCTTAACCCTGCATGAGCAGCAGGGCCGGAGCCGTTGGTTTGTTCGTGTGACTATGAGATCCCCGTGACTAGTCCATATTTACGCGTAGCTTCGTTCAAAAACTGCCCTCGCTTTGACTGAATGGAGACAGACACGGTGAATTGTTGAAAGTGCCTTACGGCATATGAAGAAAAGAAAGGGGAAAATAATAATAATAATAATATGACGAAGCAGAAGGATTGCCGCCAACACTTGGATGTTATTAGTATCGGTGTGGGCCAGCAACCATAGCATCTCAGTCTGGGGGGCAGAATAAGACTCTTCACTTGGTGTGTTGCTCCGCTCACTGCGTCGAACCCACGTGTCCGCAATCATCACACCCTGAGGTCGTTCTCACGAACAAGAGACCGAGCCAACTGCTCATGCCATGAGCGTCCGGTCAACGGCGGCATGCCTGACACTGAGGTCTAGTGCCCCAACGTCCGGGAAGAGGGCTTTGTGCGGTCGAGGTTGGGTGGAAACGTGAGGTGAACAACCAAGAGATGCGGGAGCAAATGGGGACCGGACGGACGGAGATCACGAACGCGAGCGGGCCTACGGGAAACGAACGATCGGTCTAGAACTTGAGGACCGCGAGCCGGTGACCAAAACCCAATCAAACTGCCGAGCGCTAGAAGCCGCATTTCCCCGGGCAGAGATTGCGTCGCGGGAACGGGATGGCGAGACTGCAAGGGCAGCATCTCTCAACGCGAAGCCGACCGGGCAATGCGCTGAAGGATGATTGATTCGGGTGATTGATTCGGATGATTGATTCGGATGATTGATTCGGATGATTGATTCGGATGATTGATTCGGATGATTGATTCGGATGATATTGTTCGAAAGAAGATGGAATGACAGGCGCTGGTCAAGGGATACTCCTTCATCGGTCTCACGCAGAATCAGGAGACTAGATTGAGCGACATCAAGAGCATCCCAAGCACCTACGGCCGGACGGTTTCCAACACATCTGCCTACAAGGGTGAGTTTGCCTTGGCAGCCCGTGTTAGTGTTATACTCTCTCGAATACAAACCGCTCATGATGATGCAGGCGACGTTGAGCCGACGGACCAACGGCGACCATCGGCCTCTACCAGGACAAGAACACGGACACGGGCATCACGGTTTCGTCGCTGTTGGTGACTGAGAACAGCCAGTTCGGAGGTCTGGGGACGGGCTCGTTCGAGGGAGACATCAAGGACTGGCTGTTCGCGCTGGCGAGGCAGGGTGTCTTCTCGGAGAGCACTGGGGCACCGTCGCGCTCTACAACACCCTCGTCTTGAGGATCAACCTTTGAGAGTCTGGGAGCAGTGCATCCATTCGCTCAGGATGTAAAATAACGGGAACCTATGAATCAGTTTGGCCGCAAAGGGGTGCAGTTGCATCGCGGGTTCAGCACCTCAGCGTGATGAAGCCGCCCATGACCTTGGTCGCCTTTCCTCCAAGGTGTAACGTCTCCAGCTTGCGTGTGTCGTCCGCGGCCTGGCTGACGGTAACTTCGGTGTAAATGTTGCTCGGGCGACCCATCTCCACTCCCTGGGTGATTTCAAAGGAGAGCGCATCCTCCTTCAAGACGTGCAGACTCAGATAGCTGGACAACGCACAGGCGGCGCTGCCGGTAGCGGGGTCTTCCATGGTCGTGGTGATGAGGCGAGTTCTAAGCTTGTGCACGACGCGACCGTCGGCCACGGCCTCGGTGCCCAGGCGCACGAAGTAGTAGGGCGAGATGAAGGTCTCGCGCCATCCCTCGTCCAGCAGCTCGCCTTGTCGGAAATCGATCGGACCGTGCTTGGCAGCTCCCAAAGCTTCGAGCGAAGGCAGCTCGGTGAGCGCGAACGTCATGCCGTTGACGATGCTGAAGATCGGCGCATTCGCTTCGGCGACGGCGATCGCGCCCTCCGCATCACTGAACGGGCCGGGGCCGAGGTCCTGCAGCCTCTTCTGGTGCAGCCGGACATTGTGCGGGATGGCGGCTCTCACGGAGTCGGGACCCGTCCCCTCAATGGCAATCGGGCCAGCCTTGGCGTGCAACTTGGTGATGCTCTTGTCCTGCTTCAACCAGACGGCGGTGCCGACGGTCGGATGGCCCGCAAAGGGCAACTCCGTCTCCGGGGTGAAGATGTCGAAGCGGCGCTCGGTGGACGCGGCGGCGTCGTCGTCGTCGTCGTCGTCGGCGACCTCGTGAACGAAGGTCGTCTCGGAGTAGTTGAATTCTCTAGCAATCGCCTGCTTCTGCTCCTGCGTCAGAGTCACGGAGGGAGGGATCGTGACGATGGCTAGAGGGTTCCCCTCGAAGGGTTTATCTGTGAAGACGTCGACGGTCGTGAAGGGCAGCTCCATGGCGGGGAAGTACGTCTTGTGAAGTAATTATAAGGCTTGGATGAAAGATACAACTGCGAAACACGGGCGGCGGAGGCTGTTCGTTTTTGTACGTCGCTCGCGCCTCTTGCGCCTTATGAGTGACATTTCAACCCCGCCATACGGTTGTAGTGACTCAGTGACTCACTCACTCACTCACTCGCTCGCTCACTCACTTGCCCTGAAGCAGCTCGTGAGCGAACGTCTCCACGAGATGCGCGAATGTTTGCAAAGGTAAGGTCAGGCAGTCGAGATTGCTAGTTTTCAACGATAATGCCGGGTTATTCCCGATGCCAATTCAGAACGGTGCCATTGACGGCCCCTTCGACGCAAGAAAACTATCGACGACGCCCTTTTCGGCTATTCGCTTTTTGTCGTGATGCCTTCAGTATCGCCCGCTCCCACCGCGGCACGTGACCTACGTTAGTTATAGAATAACCTTTCTCTAGGTCGTTCCTCCGACTATAGTTATAAGTAACTATGTTATAGCTACTCTTATTATTATAGAATAAGCTCTTTAGTAATTATAAATATAACCCTATAGGATATTTCTTAATAGTTATAAGCCTAGCTCTAACTAGACCTCTAACTACTATTTTAAAATAAGCCTTTATTACTAAAAGTACTTATTAAAACTTCCTCTCTCCTATTCCTATTTTCCTCCTTAATATATACTATCCTCTATTATTTAAAACCCTCTATTTCTAAGTAAATGAAATATCTTCTACTAATGTTATAATAATATTATACTATCTAATTATATATAAGGATTTTATTACTTAGTATATTATAATCTAAATAGAAGCCTAAGTAGCTAGAGTCTAGAAGTAAATTAACCTAGATAACCTAAAGGGACTTTCGCGCTTAGGTAAGACCTTATTAGAAACCTTAACTCTTAATATATATATTATTAAATAAAACTAGGATATTAATACCTAGTACTTATAAGAAAAAAGCGCTTATAATTAATATATTACTCTATTTAAATAAGAAGCTTTAGAATAAGATACTCCTAACGCTATCTTTAAAACTACTACTAAGATATAAATAATAAATAAAGCTTAACCCCTTTAGCTTCTAGCTACTCTAGTTATAATTAATAAGAATATTATAAGTATATAAGATTAATACCTAGAGTATTTTTATTTACTTATTATATAAGATTCTAAGTAAACCTATAAAAGTTAAGAGTTTAAATAAATTAATTTTTAGTTATAGAGATTATGGTTTATAATATTATTATAATCATATATATATAACTCCTCGCTTAAGGGGTATAACCCTTTATAGCTTTATTATTAATCTTAAATATTATTATACTCTAAGTAAGTTTAGTACTCCTATTACTATTTAAGAGGAGTATTTCTAAGTTTTAGAAAAGCGAATAAGAGTATTAATTCTAATACCTAAAATAAGGACTTTAGGAGTATTTACCTTTATATTATTTAACTTAAGCTCCTTAAAGTAAGTAATACCCTCGCTTTAAAAACTTTTCTTTAAGTAGTAAGTAATTACTTTATACCTATTTAGGCTAATATAGAGATTATAAATATCCTTAAATAGGAATAGGTGGGGATACTAGTCTCTAATATAACCTAATATATAGATATATTGAAGGACCTCTTATATAAGGATATACTCTACTTCAGATCATGAGGATAAAGCGCTAGGGTCTTTATAATACTAGCTAGTTATATAAATAGGGCTAACCTATTAAATATTCCTATTACTAGTAACTTATCCAGTAATAAATAGTAATTATATAAGTTAAGCTATTAATAGCTAAGCGTTAATTATAACTATTTAGAGGCTACTCTTATTAGATACTACTAGAAGGGCCCTTATATATTAGTAATAGATATATAAGGAGCTTAGATTTATAACCAGTTAAATAATAACCTATAATAAGCTAATCTTTATATTAAACTTACTTATAAGAGCTAGCTATATATTATACCCTATAAGAGTAATAACTAGTAAAATAATAATGGGAGGAATAAGGGTTTATCTAAGAAATCTAATATAGCCCTGGACTACTCTATTAATATAATAGTCATTACTTTCTATATAGCCCTCTTAAATAAGGTTAGGGATAATATAGTTAATTTAGATAAAGACTCCCTAAGTATCTTTATAACTCCCTACTTAGGACTTTATATATTATATAAATCTATAGTCCTAGATAAATTTAGAGAGATATATCTAATAAATAATAAGTCCTTGTTTATCCCCTTATTAATTAGGTATTATAATAGAGAATAGTGGAAAGGTATCGAGGGCCTAAGAGCCACGGTTAGGTTAAACTAATAGTAGAAGCACCTAAAAGGTAGGACTAGTATTATTATGCTACTTTTGCTTGCTTCCTCTAAGATCCTTCTTTTCTAGCTTTTAGTAAGTACTTGCTAAGTCCTCGCTATAAGGGTTCTATACCCTAGACCTATAGGCCTCTCTATCCTTTTAGCTTATGCTCGCTGAGGTATCTCTAGCTTCTCTAGCCTAGGTATCTAGTCCCTTATAATTATCCCCCTTCTAATTATAATAATCCCTACTATAAGGTTAGGTATTATAGGTCAGCCCTCTATTATTATCCTTCTTAGTTATCTAGGGTAGGTCCTAGTCCTTTACTATTATTATTATTATCTAGCATAGTAACTATTTGCTATATATTTACTAAAAGATAATAGAGCCCCTGGAGTTATAGATATAGTAGCTAAGCTTATAGTTCTATTCCTTATAGTTCCTCTCCTTTTAAGCCCCTTTTAATACTTTCTATCTAGGGCTATTCTAAAGGTATCCTATGATTTTCTTTTAAAAGAGGATAGTTATCCTTATAGTAACTTTATTTTTATTCTCCTGCTATTTACCCTTTATCTAGCGAGCACTTTCTTATACTATACCCTTATAATAACTTCGTTTTTTATCCTATTATCCCCCTTCTAAATAAGCGCGTTATAAGGCTATTAAATAGGTTAGATAGTAACTACT